>JAOYND010184269.1:0-28453 GCA_025802135.1 Lagerstroemia fauriei
CAGTATACCAGGTTCGTCGCTCCCCCTTTACATAGTGTCCAAGGTGACCTAGGCATACTAGCTTCTCAATTTCATTTGTTAAGGCTACATATTCATCTGTGTCGTGTCCTACTACCACATGGTACCTGCAAAAAGGTATGTGTGCCATCCCATTACCGGTCTCTTGGGGCGTAGTGGATGTTTTTTGTCCTTTTGCTGTAAATTGGTAACGATTACAGTTCACGCGATGATGAGGGAAGTATAGCCTTCTCGCCTATCCTTTCCAGTCCTAGGAGCATTTTGAAATCCCTTTTTGACCATTGAAGCAGATGATTAACCTACGATCTTCGACTTTCCCCACTTTGATTCTTCGACGGCGATGAAGCGTTGTACCCTCGCTGCTAAATCCGAGAATGTTGACGGAGGGTCAATAATAATACTTTTCGCCAATTCGTCATTTCGCAAACTTTTCTGGAAGGCAGCCATTTTTTTCAGTGTGGTTGAGTTGCACAACTTCGACTGTTGCTGTGAGCAATCTATCATACCATTGACCCAGGGATTCTTCTTCTTTTTGTTCCCAGATAAAAATTTCCATAGGGGCCTTTTTTACTCATATCAACCCTATGAAGCGGTCGATGAATTTCTCCTTTAACTGATCAAAGTTAGTTATAGAACTCGGCACCAGGGAATGAGACCAATCTGCCATGATGCCGGTCAGAGTTCCTAGGAATAATAGACACTGGATTTTCTCCGAGATTCCCCGCCCTATGAGAGACAATGTGTGCTTGCACACGTTGTCCACAGGATCGATTTTTTCGTCTTATTGTGGAATTTGGGAAAAAACGAATTTCTGGGGTGGAGTGGTTGAGGGAATGTTTCTGGCCAATGAATTGACCACGTTGTCTTCTTTCAGTGGCAGTTCGTGGGCCTTTTGATTTTTGGTGTCTAGTGCTTTTGAAATTTACTCCACGACCATCTTCTGTGCACATCTTCTTGAGAGAAGGAAGCTCGTATTGATTGTTGCCTGCTCATAGGTGAAGCTGTGGATGGAAAAGGCTTCTCCATTGAAGGTGGCATGACTTCATCAGCATCGGTCGACAACCTTTACGTTTTGTTGACGTGAGACTGCATCACTTCATCACCCTTATTGCTTTTACGTCAGCCTACTCCTTATTCTTTAGTGCATTTCCTCTGTTGGATTGGAGCAGGCACACATTGAGAACAGGCACACAGTGAGAACAGAGCCATTATCAACTATCACTCTCGCTATGACGAAGCCTTTGCACTTGTAGACTCTATGCAAGGCTTTCACATGCCCGCTCCCATCAGGTCCTAACTCTTCATCCGCGAATGAGATCTAGTTGCTAAAGATCGATCCCACTACATTTTTGACTTGATGAGCCGTGATCTCATTTGAAACTTTAGCCTTATTAAGTACTTTGAGAAGAGCCTCCTTGTGTGGCTCCGAGTTCAAAAGGAGTGCGAGAAGAGAGATCTGAGCAGGAGTTTTTCCCATTTGCTTGACTACCTTGTACTCACTGACCTTAATCATCTTCATAAAGCCACAACTTCCTCATCGGTCACCTTCTTCTTGGGTGTCTCTTCTGTCACCATCTTTCCCTTGCTTTGTAGGTCCGGTATGACATAGCAAAGGCCGGAGCATGTCACTCCTAGCACTTCCTTGTCTTTGTTGGCACTGACGACACGTGCTTCATAGATCCAAGGTACTCTTTTGTTGTCTCCATAAGCAAAGAGAGCCGGGACCTCAACAACGATAGGAGCACCTATGGTAGATTGGGACGTTTCAGCTTGGACATAATCAATGACCAGTTTTGTCAACATAGCTGCCATCTCCCTTTCGACATCTTCCTTCGAGCAGGCCTTTAGCATGTTGATAGTTTAATGGGAGTCGGAATTATGGGCTAGCAATGGATTAGAGTTGACATTGGGCGGCTGCACAGCATTGAAGGCTAGTTTTCCTTCGTCTATTAGGTTCTGGACCACGTACTTCAGCCTCGGGCAATTGTCAGTCGAATGCCCCTGAAAGCCCAAGTGGAATTCACACTGTGCATTTGGGTCCTGATTGCGAGTCATGAATCTGGGACGACAATTCTCTCCCACTACATACCATTTTCCTTGAGTACCCGAAATAGTTGAGACAGTGGGATAGGTAATGGGGTGAATTGCCTTGGAGACCTCCTTTGCTGATTCGCTCTGTTGTTGGTGACAACAATGTCCCTGGTGTGACATTTGCGAGTTGTGCCAGTAGAACCGTTTGAGGGTAGGTGATCTAAGTAGGAGGGACTCACAGTGGCACTTGATAAACCGTGCTCACGGTAGTTTCTTTCCCGTTTTTCTTTGGAGGGTTTGGTCTTTTAAAAGTATCAGAGGATGACGCCTTGGATGGGTCCAGAACCTTTTGTTCCTTCTCCGACATCAATGAGGTCAGCAAAGGTCATGGAAGTTTGACTAAGTATGTTAGTGTAGAATGGCACACACATCGTTCCTATGAAGAGAGGCCATTTCCTTCTTTGTTAAGGGCGGTTGAACCTGAGCGGCTTGAGCACGCCACTCTCGAGCGTACTTCTTGAATGACTCATTATCTTTCTCTGTCATTGCCTACAGGTTGGTCCAAGTTGGGGCGATATCCAAACTGAAGTTGCATTGCTTCTTGAAGGCCTTGGCCAAGTGTTCCCAAGTTGGGATGTCAGCTACTTTTAATTGGGTGAATCATAGTAGAGCTGGCCCTATCAGGCTTTCCTGGAAAGTGTATCATAAATTGCTCATACTCATGGTATTTAGCCATCTTCAAGCTGTAAAGCCTCAAGTGGGTCACAGGATTGGCGGTCCCGTCTCAAAGTCAAGGATCTTAAGCACAAATTTGCATAATTACTTCCTCCATATAGGTCATATCCTTGGATAGCCTTCATCCACTCTTTAACCCTTTTGAGCCTCTTTTCTTGTTCAGATTCATCGACCTGTGAGCTCACTTGTATAGTGATAGGAGTGGCTCCAACATCATCAGTGGGGTTGGGGAGGACTATTTCTGGATTCGGTGGAGTTTGGACAGGAGGCTCGTTCTAGGCAGGTGGGGCCGAGTTTGTCGTAGGAGCTATTGGAGTGGTCTGGGATGGCAGAGTTGCCAAGTTACCTTGGGCCTGAGTTTGGGCAGCCAACACATTTATCAATTGCTCAAGCTTGGTTGAGAGGTTTACGACGGTCTATTCCAATCCGATAATGCGCTGCCCCTAGTTCATGTGAGCCCATTGGTTAGGCCCATTAGAAAGCCCATTGCAATTTTTTTTTAGCCCAATAAGTATACTTCAATCTTATCCGCTTTCACCGCTCGGCTTTTCCTATACATAGCTGTCACCGTTTCCTTCATTTCACTTTTCCAAGCACACACATTTTCTAAAAACCGAGAGAAAGAGAGAGAGAACGGGTTGAGGATTGACAAACGGAGAAAATCACGGAGACGAGAGGAAGACGGCGAAAATGAATAGAAATTGAGGAGGTTGGAACAAGATATCTTGGGGATCGAGCATAGTGGAGAAATTACTCAAAGGGGATTGTGAGAACTCTTTTCCGTTGTAGAATAATTTATAGTATCTGATATATATATATATATATATATTTATGACAACATTTCGTAAAAGACATATGTATGATTTGCATGGTTGATTGCTCAATACATGCAACAATAAGTGTGTGTGCGTATATATATATATATAGTAATTGCAGGCATGATGCAAAGATAAGTCTGTGTATATATATATATATAGTAATTGCATGCAGGACTTTGATTGCATATTGCATGCACATGTGAAATCGGCAACGCAGTAAATATGTGTGCATTATGTTTATTTTTCGTTGTTGTATGTGATTGCAAATAGTCATGGTGATCGCTAAGCTGGCGAGGTAGACATGGGCTAGAAAAAGAAAAGAAAAGAAAAGAAAAGATAAATAAAAGTGGAAAGAGAAAGATATTTAATTTGCGCTGGTCTCCAGCAATGTACAAAAGTAAGATAATAAAATTGCTCTTATCGCCAGAGGGTAATTGGCGGCCCCACAGAGTGTGGTGTGTAGATGAAGGGCACCGGGAGATGGGAGGAAGAATATATTGATTGAGGGGCGAGGTCACGGTATCGTCAGAGAGAGGTAGTATCGATACCGTCATAACTCTATCGTAGAGGAAGTGTGACCCAATGGCTATTATTTGTTATAATTGGTTGTATGCATTGCATATATAATGGAATTTAATGATTGTTATCCTTGTTGTGATTCGATAATACTTATCGTGCCGACAATTTTATTTATACTGTTATTCTACTTGGGAAATCTGTACTCACTGAGCCCGCAACTCAGCCCCTACAATATTTTCTTTTACAGATAAATAGAGGAAGGATAAGTCGCTCATATGCCATTTTTGTATCGGAGATCAGCATTAAGCCTTTTTGATAACTAGGATCTCAGGGTATGTATAGTAGAAGTGTAAAGGTTTGTATACAATGTTACGACCTGAATTTTTGGTCATTGTTCATATACTATAGAAAGATGTGTTATGAGTACGAATGTGATGCTAGATGAGAGGTTATCTTGATAGAAATTTATAACAGGTTTGTTTAATACGGAATATTGAGAAAATAAGAGGAACTTCTACCAATATTTCGGGTCGTGACAATTTTGGTATCAGAGCATAGGTTAAAAGATTCTGTAGACTTAGATACATGATCCCCGCATGGCTTTTTGCTAGGTTAGGAATTTTGCGGTTGAGTTATCATTTATTCTTGTGAATTATATATTTGGGTAATCTATTTTTGAATAGGTAGTTCACAATGAGACCTACAAGTGTTCGCGAGTTCCTTAGAGATACCGATAGGAAGAAGAGGTGAGGGGCCAAGAAGCACCTCAGGTCCTAGCAGAAGACCAGATTTCATAGCCTCGTCCTCAAGAAGTTTCAGTGGATTCTACATATAGAGATTCACATGTTCAAGGTACTTTGGACGCAATGGAGCGTCTAGTCAAAGAGTAAACTCGACTAATTCAGCAACAAGCAACTTTTTATGAGCAACAAGCAGCGGCACTAGCAAATCCTGAGCGTCAGAGAATACCATATGAAAATTTCAGAAAGTTAGGGCCTCCTTCAGTCTGAGGAACAGCAGAACCTGAGATAGCAGAGAACTGGATTGCGGACATGGAGAGGGTCTTTTCTGTTATGGGAGTTCCAGATACACAGCAAGTCGTTCTGGCAGCCTTTATGTTGACAGGAGATTCTAGACATTGGTGGGAGGAGACTAAAAGAAGAGTCGATCCGACTTCTGCAGGTACCATTACTTGGGCCCAGTTCACTAAGGCAATCTTTGAGAAGTATTATCCAATTTCTTATCGACATCTTAAGGAGAGAGAGTTCCTCAATTTGAAGCAAGGAGGTGAGTCAATGGCTGAATATGAAATGAAATTTACCCATCTATCTTGGTTTGCTCCAACTTTAGTCTACGATGAAGTTGTGAAGTGCAGTCGGTTCCTGGATGGCCTAAATATTGAGCTGAGATCCCGGCTTTCAATTCTCGAGCTTTCTAGATTTTCTGAACTGTACAACAAGGCTCTCATTGTTGAACATGGTTTGCGGGATGGGATAACAGAAAGGGGACAACAATGGAAAACTCGACATGATCCAATCCCAGAAGGAGTTTACAGAACAACGAAGCGAGGTGGGTTTGCACCAAGTTCATCTAAAGGAAAAGCTGTTTATCAGTCGAGTCCAGTTCCGTCCAGTCGTTTCTCAAGAGAAGAACAAAGTAGACTCAGTCTTCTTAGAAGTCGTCCTTGCCAGACATGTGATCGTATGTATCTAGGAGAATGTCGAGCACAATCTAGTGGATGCTTCCATTGTGGACGGTTGGGCCATATCAAAAGTTTTTGTCCACTACTATCAAGAATAGACATAACTTGCTTCCAGTGTGGAATGAAGGAACATTTACAATGAGATTGTCCTCGGATCGCCTCGACAATTGGTAGTGCTAATGTGGACAGTGGAATCAGAGAAAGATCTTTCCCAATCAAAGGAAGAGGATAGGCGAGTGCATCGCAGAGTTATCGGGGTCGAGGGACTGGATCAACAGCAAGTGATGCAAGACAATCGACTACTAGAATGACTCAAGCGGATAAGCCTACGACACAAGGAAGAGTTTTCACCCTGACGAAATGTGACGCAGAGGCGATCCTAGCAATTGTCACAGGTAATTTAACTCTCTTCGATAAGTCAGCACAAGTACTTATAGATCCAGACTCCACTCATTCTTTCATCTCATTACACTATGCAACACATGCCAACGTCCCCCAAGAATCGTTAGACTAGTATATGTCTATAGCAACACCCACTGGGGAGAGCGTAGTTGTTAATAAGATATATCGCGGATGTCTCATTCAGCTTGGGGATAAGGAGATGGAAGTGGATCTGATACAGCTGGATATCGAAGATTTTGATATTATATTGGGTATGGATTGGCTTTCTTCTCATCATGCGTCCATCGAATGCTACAGAAAGGAAGTTGTATTAAAGATACCGAATGGGGCTGAATTTAAGTAGCACGGAGACCAGAGAGGTGTACCATTTAGTTTCATATCCTATATCAAAGCAACTAAATTGTTGAGGCAGGGATGTGAAGGCTATATAGAGTATGCCGTGGCTACTGGAGCAGAATCACCAAAGATAACAGAGATTCCCGTGGTTGTGAATTCCATGATGTATTTCCAGAGGATCTGCAAGGATTGCCACCAGATAGGGAAGTTGAATTAACCATTGAATTAGAGCCAAACACCACACCAATTTCCATGGCACCATATCGTATGGCCCCAACTGAACTCAGGGAATTGAAGACACAGTTACAAGAACTGCTGGAAAAGGGATTAATCAGGCCTAATGTATCACCTTGGGGTGCTCCTGCTGAAGATAAAAGATTTAGATGTGCCCAAGACTGCTTTTCGTACCAGATATGGACATTATGAATTTCTCTTGACGCCTTTCGGTGAATGCTCCTGCAGCTTTCATGGATTTGACGAATCGAGTGTTTCAGCCTTACCTTGACGAATTCGTGGTAGTCTTCATTGACGATGTTTTGATATATTCAAGGGGCAAAGGATGAACATGAACAACATCTAAGAATTGTCTTGCAAATTTTGAGGGAGAAACAACTTTATGCCAAGTTCAGTAAGTGTCAGTTCTGGTTAGATCGAGTAGAATTTCTTGGGCATGTGATTACAGGAGAAGGCATATCAGTTGATCATGGAAAGACTGAAGCTGTTTTGAATTGGAATCAACCTAGTAATGCAACTGAAGTACGAAGTTTTCTGGGATTAGCAAGATATTATCGAAAATTCGTAGCTGGATTTTCTCTTATTGCTGCTCCACTAACAATGTTGACTCGGAAGAATGTAAAATTTGAGTTGACAGAGGACTGTGAGCAGAGTTTTCAAGAATTGAAGAATCGACTAACTACTGCACTAGTGCTCATCATTCCATCACCAGAAGAAGGTTTTGTGATTCATAGTGATGCATCTCATCAAGGGTTAGGTTGTGTGTTAATGCAAATGGTAAAGTGGTGGCCTATGCTTCTCGACAGCTCAAGAATCACGAAAAGAACTATCCTACACGTGATCTTGAGTTGGCCGCTGTAGTGTTTGCTTTGAAGATTTGGAGGCATTGTCTTTTATGGAGCAAAATGTGAAATCTATACTAACCACAAGAGTTTAAAATATTTTTTTACCCAGAAAGAGCTTAACTTGAGGCAGAGACGATGGATGAAATTGACAAAAGACTATGAATGCATGATTCATTATCATCCAGGAAAGGCTAATGTGGTTGCAGATGCGTTGAGTCGCAAATCTTCAGCAATCTTGGCAGGTATTTATAGTGTTCAAGACATGTTGTTTGATGAATTAAGGTCATTGAATGTTAAACTGGAAGTGACAAGGATTGGGGCATTGATGGCTATTTATGATATGAAGCCAGTTTTGATTGATCGGATTCGAGAGGAACAACAAGAAGAACCATTCCTAATAAAAGTGAAGCGCGAGATAAATGAAGAAAAGAGAACTGATTTTACACTAACTGAGGATGGTACATTGATGTTTCAAAACAGAATTTGCGTACCAGACAATAATGAGTTGAAGAAAGAGATTCTCACAGAGGCTCATAGTTCACCTTACGCCATGCACCCTGGCAGTCGAAGCTATACCACAGTCTCAAAACAAGTTATTGGTGGAATAATATGAAGAGAGATGTAAAAGACTTTGTTATAAATGTTTAGTGTGTCAGCTAGTCAAAGCAGAACATCAGCATCCATCGGGATTACTCCAACCACTACCTGTTCCAGAGTGGAAATGGGAGAGGATTACCATGGACTTCGTATCTGGTCTACCTCGGACACAGAAAAGACATGACTCTATATGAGTTATAGTTGATCGCTTGACGAAATCTGCTCACTTTCTACCAGTCAAATCGACGTTTGGAGTTGATAAGTTGGCACAGCTGTTCATTAATGAGATAGTCAGGCTTCATGGAGTTCCAACATCTATTGTATCAGATAGAGGCTCGTATTTTACTTCGAAATATTGGAATAGTTTTGTGAATGCTATGGGTGCCAAGCTGAATCTGACCACTGCTTTTCATCCAGAAACTGATGGACAATTAGAGTGAACTATTCAGACCTTGGAAGACATGTTGAGGGCTTGTGTCATAGAATTTATAGGCAGCTGGGATGATTATTTACCTTTGATGGAATTTGCTTACAATAGCAGTTATCAGTCTAATATTGGCATGGCACAGTATGAATCTCTGTATGGTAGAGTTTGTCGAATCCATGTGTGTTGGAATGAAGTTGGAGAACGACAGTTGACCAGCCATGAGATTGTAGATTTGACTGTTGAGAAAGTACGAATCATTAGAGATAGGTTAAAAACAACCCAAGACCGGCAGAAAGACTATGCAAATAAGCGGAGGAAAGATCTTGAATTCCAGGTAAGTGATTACGTTTTTCTGAAGGTATTTCCTTGGAAGGGTATTACAAGATTTGGCAAGAAGGAGAAACTTAGTCCAAGGTACATTGGGCCGTATGAGATTCTTTAGCGTATCGGCAAAATGGCGTATAGATTGGCTCTACCTCCTGATCTATCTCGCATACATAATGTATTTCACATCTTGATGCTACGCAAATATGTGCCAGACCCTTCCCACATTCTCAGTTATCAACCAATTGAACTAAGTGAAGACTTGACTTATGAGGAAGAACATGCAGCAATACTTGACAGAAAGGAACAGATCCTTCGAACAAAGAAAATACCACCGGTGAAGGTCTTATGGAGAAATCAGTCAAGACAATAAGCAAACTGGAACCTGAGGAGGCTATGCGAATAAAATATCCCTACCTTTTTCTAGTGTCAGGTAAATGATTTCGATGATGAAATTTTAATTATTGGGGAGAAATTGTGAGCCCATGGGTTAGGCCCATTAATAAGTCGTATACTTCAATCTTATCTGCTTCCACCGCTCGGCTTTTCCTATACATAGCTGTCACCGTTTCCTTCATTTCACTTTTCCAAGCACACACATTTTCTGAAAACCAAGAGAAAGAGAAAGAGAGAACGAGTTGAGGATTGACGAACGGAGAAAATCACGGAGACGAGAGGAAGACACTGAAAACGAATAGGAATTGAGGAGGTCGGAACTAGATATCTTGGGGGTCCAGCATAGTGGAGAAATTACTCGAAGGGGGTTGTGAGTACTCTTTTCCCGTTGTAGAATAATTTATAGTATCTGATATATATATATATATATATATTTATGACAGCATTTCGTAAAAGACATATGTATAATTTGCATGGTTGATTACTCAATGCATGCAACGATAAGTGTGTGTGTGCGTATATATATATATATATGTATAGTAATTGCAGGCATGATGCAAAGATAAGTGTGTGTATATATATATAGTAATTGCATGCAGGACTTTGATTGCATATTGCATGCACACGTGAAATCAGCAACGCAGTAAATAGTGTGTGCATTATGTGTATTTTTCGTTGCTGTATGTGATTGCAAATAGCCATGGTGACCGTTAAATCGGCGCGGTAGAAATGGGTCAGAAAAAAAATAAAATAAAAAATAAAGAAAAGTGGAGAGAGAGATATTTGATTTGCGCTGGTCTCTAACAATGTATAAAACTAAGATAATAAAATTGTTCTTATTGCCAGAGGGTAATGGGCGGCCCCGCGGAATGTTGTGTGTAGATGAAGGGCACCGGGAGATGGGAAGAATAATATATTGATTGAGGCGCAGGATCATGGTATCGTCAGAGATAGGTAGTATTGATATCTTCATAAGTTTGTCGTAGAGGGAATGCGACGCCATGGCTATTGTTTGTTATGATTGATTGTATGCATTGCATATATTATTTGTGGAATTTAATGATTGTTATCCTTGTTGTGATTCGATAATACGTATCGTGCCGACAATTTTATTTATATTATTATTCTACTTGGGAAATCTGTCACTAAGCCCACAACTCAGCCCCTACGATATTTTCTTTTCCAGATAAATGGAGGAAGGATAAGCCGCTCAGCTGCTATTTTAGTATCGGGGATCAGCATTAAGCCTTTTGATAATTAGGATCTCAGGGTATGTATAGTAGAACTGTAAAGCTTTGTATTCAATGTTACGACCTTAATTTTTTGTTGGATTGTTCATATATTATAGAAAGATGTGTTATGAGTACGAATATGATGCTGGATGAGAGGTTATCTGGATAGAAATTTATAATAGGTTTGTTTAATACGGAATATTGAGAAAATAAGAGGAAATTCTGCTGAAATTTCGGGTCGTTACAGTTCATGTGCTTCTTTATCCTCGCCCTTGATCTTGTTCGTATCAGGCTATGCCTCGCCGGATGGTACCAATAAAGCAAAACAAAGAAAGAAAGAAAGAAAAGTTGGAGTTAGTGTTTTGAAACGGAACACTCAATGCATGAGAAATCATTTTCATCGCCAAGCACCACTTTGATTCATAAACCATGGGGCCTTTGTAACATTTTACAATGTAAGGGAAGTTTGAAAAACAACGAAGGCTCTCATGTCTAAATGTCATCCTTGGACCCTTCAGTCTTGTCTTGTTGCGGGGCATTTCCGAATCGTGCCTTCTTCCTCTCTACTTCTAGCTCGGTCCTCGTCTTCCGCAACTCCTCTGATGCTTGGTTTCTCTCATCTTTGAGTGGTGTTACATCCTTGAGCCATGCCTTACACTGGTACCTCACCCTGGTAGACATCTGATGGTGGGGGGTCGATCCACACTCGACCATGATCTGGGGGTTGAGGGCCGATGACCTTGTTTGGACAATAGGAACTTGAAGGAGCTCAGGATCCATGGCGTGGATGTACTAGCGGGGTGGCTGAGTAGACTCATTCCTCTTTGGAGTCAGGTTCGGCTAATGTGATGAGAGAATACTCGAGTGTACTCCAAAGCCCCTTGATTTCTTCAAACTTAACCTTGACCGCCTCAACAGAGAGTTCTCGAAAACTGAGGCAAAGGTCATGTCCGTCCTCGACAAGTGGTATAGCTTGTAGTCCCCCGTATTGACGATAGACACGTGCTGGAAAATAAGTCAAACTTCTAGAGTATACCAAGAGTGGAATCCCCTTGAAATTTTGAATTCTAATAAAGGATTCTTTCTACAAAAATCAACGAGCTACCACATAGCTTGCCTTGCTATTATCTAGTTAATATCCTATGCCACATCCCTATCATTTCTCTTTTGTTTGTGGTGTGAATTTATCCACCATCAACGTCAAACTCGTACTTTCTATAATATCAGTGTTTTAAGTGTTTTATGCCTCATGGGATGATGTCTGTTATGATTCTCTCCATTGGTAGCCTTTGCCTCAATGCTCCACAGAGATCTGACCCTAGCTTGACAGTGGCACGCCTCACCATGTTGAGACGTGTCTCCGCATGCATTTGAGATGGCGGTATACCTCGTTATTGTGCATTACATCCTCGTCAGCTTGGTGGCGACATCATATAACTATTAAAGGGACGCATCCCATCCCGACGAACCCCCGACAACAGTATCCCTCCAACAGCAGAGATGTATCCCTTCGGGGTTATCTTCATATAAGGACGCTCCCATAGGCCTACTTACACAATCTATACGCGAACATCGATTTCAAAGTAAAGATTAGACAGGTACACACACTCTCCTGGTTCCTCCTTCAAAAAATTAAGGACCCACGAGAGTGGGGGCCATGCACAGAGATTACCAAACCTTGACAAAAGAAATGAAAATGCCATGCCATGAGAGTCAACACAAAATAGTGCAACGCTTGCGATTGAGTTTTACCAATGATTGAATCTCACCGAACAAGCCACTACATGAAGCGCCAAGGCACAAGGTTACATAGAGGGAAGTTAACACGACAGTCAGAACAGACAAAGACCAAAAACCAAACAAGAATAGAGCACTACAACCCACTAAAAGAACAGTAAAAGCACTACACCATGACCATCCAAAAATCTAGATAATGCTACTGCTTCATTGAAAACAAAGTTCGCCTCTTCCACGGTAGTCTCAGTAGTGACATCAGCAGGAGCAGGAAATGTGATGGGAGCATCAGCAGGAGCAATTGCCAACTCCACAGCCTCCCATAGGCGCAGAAGCTTGAAACCTTCGATCTGATGCACAAGAAAATTAGGAGAAATATTTTGGATCTCAATCCACACCCGCAATAGCATTGTGATCAGTGCATCCTGGCCTTGAGAGGTAGGACACTACTGAATGTCTTTTGAGGTTTTGAATTCAGCCACAGCTTGTGTCCTAACTTTTGAAACAACGGCATCTACATCTAACTCCTTCTTACGAAGGTCCTCTTTAGCCTGAGCGAGTGTTTCCTTTAATCATTTCTCCCATTCAGCTTTCGACTCTAGTAGGTTCCTCTCAACAATCTCTAGACGGGACCTCAAGTCATTGACCTCCATCTTCTCGGCTTGTAACTACATAGTCAGAACCTTGTTACTCTCCATGCAAGAACTCCACTTCTGCTTCCAGGATTTCTTATTCTCCTTCGCTTTTGATTGCTGAGTCTTCAATGTTTCAACCTCTTCGCCCTTAGAGGACCACAATTTGATGATCTCAGAAAAAGAATAGGAATTCTTGCAGCAACATAAGCCAGAACAATAACATGAAAAGCACCCAGCTGAAGTTGCTTTAGATCGCTGCTAGAATTTTTTTATTTCTTACCGAAGCCAAGTTCCGAAGACAAGTATCAGCATGCACCTTGCACGACCCCCCTTCAAAACACCTTGCAGACAGAGTTGAGACAAATTCCATAAGTTTTTTCAGAATAGCAAAGTCAGCAAAACCGTGTCGCGCAGATCTGCCAGCGCTTCCAGTTATGTCTAAAGCCTTGTCTACTCACCCACTCACTTTCTCTTCAGCGGCTTTAAAGCTCATAGCATGATCAGTACAGTGTAAGGTCCTTTTCCCTTTTTACCACCCAACCTAGCTCTACGGAGGTCCTCCGAAAAGCTATTGTGGATGCCTTCATTGTCCTAGATGTCCATCTCTAAGGGGCTAGAAGAAGGTTGAGCTCGCGCTTGCTATAGTAGTCTGTGTGATCTTCGCAGCGACGATCCTGAAGAGGTAGAATGCGATGCCACTTTCTTTTTCTTGCCAAGCTTCAGATCAGGGGATTCTGCAGCATCACCCTCGAAGTCGCAAGATGATGGATACGTGCGTACCTTCTCGTCCAGAGAGCTCCCCCGATCCTTTCGTTTATGGTTGGCCTCCTCGAGCCTCGCCTGTAAGTTTCGAAACATCAGGGCGACGCTCGCGATATTGGAATCTGAAACGAAATACACGAAAGTCAAAGATATACCAACAATGAAATTTCAATATCAGGAAGCATCAACTTGTGTTTCCTCAGGTTCTGGTTTGACACAATATCTTCAAAACACAAAAACTCGCCCCTCTTTGACATCTCCTCCAGGGCGATCATGATCATCCTCTCAAAGTCAGGCAATAGGTCTTTTGGATCTTCATCCTTTCGGGAGGACAAACTCCAAGACCACGATCGATCATCCTTTATAAAAAAATAATGACTTCTTCAATTCAGAGTTTGAAGCCATCTTTCCTTTCACCAAAACCCCACTAACCATGGGAGACCTAGGTGTAAAATATCGGAACCCAGCATCATCATTAGATATCAGTCTGTAGAAATATTGGAAGACCTTATGCGAAAAAATAACTTCTTTTCCTTGCACCATAGCATCAAGGCAAACCATGCGCACCAGGAATTGGAGGAAAGTTGTGAAGGGGCCCGCCTAAATCCTCAAATAAGTCAATCCCCTTTAAAGTCAGTGGCCATCTTACGCCTAGGACCAATTGATCGAGAATGACCACTACTTCACCAGCTCGGGGGGCAAAAGGCGATTCTTCTGGGCTCGAAAACCTTGGACTCAGCTCGTCTTCAAGTTCGGCTCGTTCCACTAACTGAAGAAACTTGACACACTACAACCTATTGCCAGAATGAGGAGGAGGAATAGGAGGTTTACCCATAGATCCCTTTGACTTCGTGGACGCCATAGCAACAAATCACCGAGATAGACACAAGAGCCTCAAAAGCCAAAAAGGGAAGCCACAACTTCCTGAATAAGAGAGGTAGAGGATTCGAGCGAAATGACGATACGCGGCAAGAAAAGCAGATGGACAAAAGGAAGAAAGTTTAGAAAACCATTCATATGCAAAAAGTGATCATTACCTGCCAGCGAAGAGCCCTTAAAGATGCCTAGGGATGCATCAACCTCACATCCAATATGGGAGACAAGGGGTTGCATCATTGAAGACGAAAAAGAGTGGCGCTCAAATCAAAATGAAACCCTTTTTACTGCTCATCTGCGCTAAAGGGCTAGGGGACAAATGTTAGGCTATGGGCCAGCAGCCTAGAGCCCAAAAGACTAAAATTGAATCTATGAGGCCAAAAGGACCGGCCTGGTGAGCCGTAAAGGGAGAAGCCCATAACTAAGAGATGTTGAGAATTTGAAAGGGATGGATCAGTTGAAGGCCGAAGAAAGGGGCAAACAGTTACTACTACAAGGGAGCATGGTATAGAAGGCAAGGATAAGCACCGGGAGGCTCATTCCCAAATTCCATAAAAGGTTTTACTACTATGTCGAGTAGAATAGGTCTCCATTAGCAGGTTCAGCATGAAATCCATTTGTATATTCCTTTTGTGAACTTTGTAAGTTTGTGATAAGTTTGATATGAATGCAAATATAACTTATTAAATCCAACCAACCACCACCAAGAGCTGCAAAATGGGTTCTGGGTCCGTAAAGAATTACCTTATTTGCGGACTCCACTTGTCCATTGATTGGAGATGTGCAACCGAAGAGAATCAATGATCAATATGAAGTGCTTCACATAGGTCCTTAAATGCCTTCCTTGCGAATTAAGTCCCGTTGTCGGAAATGATCAGATTCTAAATCAGTAGACAAATGTTCTTTTCAATGAACTTCTTGGCACCTTTGTCCATGATTGTGGTCACTGCTTCAGCTTCCACCTATTTAGAGATATAATCAACGGCCACAAAGATAAAAATTTTCTAGGAAATTGCAATAGGAAAAGGGCCTAGTATATCAATTCCCCACTGAGAGAAGGGCCAAGGTGTATTGGTTGCTATAAGGGTGGCGGTCGGTTGCTTTGGATCTTTAGCAAACTCTTGGTAGGGCT
The DNA here is from genome assembly GCA_025802135.1 of Lagerstroemia fauriei. Classification (NCBI taxonomy): domain Eukaryota; kingdom Viridiplantae; phylum Streptophyta; class Magnoliopsida; order Myrtales; family Lythraceae; genus Lagerstroemia; species Lagerstroemia fauriei. The sequence continues at coordinate 15,756 of JAOYND010184269.1, forward strand.
TGCGCTTCTTGACAATGTCAGTCACATTCTGGTAAATTGTCAACCAATAATACCCAGGCCGATAACCTTCTTGGTCGGTTCTTAACCCCTTGATGCGCTCCTACGAACCCTTCATGGATTTCTCAGAGCATGTAGGAGGTCTTCTCATCATTGACACACCTCAGCAACAACATAGAGATTCCACGCCTATACGATATTCCATCCATGATTATGTACCTTGTTGTTCGACTGACGACCTGATGTGCTACAATTGGATCATCGGGAAGCCTTCCAAACCTCAGGTAATGAAGGATTGGTGTCATCCATGTTGGCTTTCCATTATTGATGCCAAAACTTGTAGAGGAACGCATACTTTGGAGACTTTATGATGTTTCAAGAAATTCATCCCCTTCAGAATCATAGTTGTGGCCCATTTGCTTAGCATGTATCCATAACAATTAGCATTGCAAGGCACTTTTTTATGCTAACTTTTGGAACCCTAATTAGCTCTATAACCCTATCTGCATACAACCTCATTCTTTCTTCATGGGCTGCATTTTCTCAGGTGACATACTTGACCACAAGCTCTGAGTCACAATTAACATCGATTGCTTGTGACCTGCCGCTTTAGCTGAGCAGACTGGTAATTAATGCTTCATACTCTACTCAATTGTTTGTTGCTGGAAAAAAGAGTACCAAACTATATGTAAATGGGGTCCCCTTCTAGACGTAGAATGACGCACCCGCTCTTGTAGTTTCCAACACCGAAGAACCGTCTCTCAAGAGTTGCCAACGTGCTTGCGCTGGCTAATTTACTGGTTATCTTGGCGCTTCACTAGGTGTGGATGTATTTTCGACAATGAAATCTGTAAGCGCTTGGGCCTTCACCGCCTTCTGGGCTTGGTACTGAATGTCAAATTCGCAGAGCTCAATGGCCCACTTGACTAATCTGCCAGGCAGCTCTAGGCATTGTAGCACCTACATTTAGTTTGCAGTGATTAGTTATAGTGACCTTGTGGCTTTGAAGTCGTAGTGACATGTCGGAAGTCATGTCTTAACATGTTTCAATGGGTGATTTGTTAACACCATTATCGTGTGCGCATGAAAGTAGGGTCGAAGCTTACGAGCTGCGACTACCAGAGCCAAAGGCAACCTTTCAATCTCCAAGTACCTCTGCTCTACCTGCAAGAGCACTTTGCTCACATAATAGATGGGTCTCTGTGTGCCATCTTCTTCTTGCACCAAAATTAAATTGACTACTTCGTTTGCTTAAGCCTAAGTAGAGGAGTAATGGTTCTCACTATTTTAGTGTGGCGGGGCCTGGAAGCACTTGCAGATACTCACGAAAGCTTTGGAAAGCCTGCTCACAATGTTTCGTCCACTGAAATGTGCTACCCATCTTGAGTGCTTTAAAGAATGGTAAGCATTTTTCTCCTGCTTTTGAAGGAAAGTAATCGGGGGAAGAGGATTTATACACCTCTGAAAAAGGGAATTATGAAGGCTATTAAGCCTTTTTGAAGGTATTAAGCCTTGTTTTCACATGCTTTGGACATAAAACGGTTTAGGGATGCAAGTCTTCCAGTCAACCTTTGCGCTTCTTTAATTGTGCATGGTGATGCCATCTTGGCTGTGCCTTGTATCTTCTCAGGATTTGCTTTGACCATTCTATATTAGCATAAATCCTAGGAATTTTTCCTATTTAACTTTGAAGCACATTTCTAGAGGTTCAACTTCATCTTGTACTATTTGAGAATATAGATAGGCATATTGCTTCAGTAGATCCTAGACCCGGCTATTCACTGCTGGGTGGATCACAGCAGGGATACCTGGAAAGCTTCACGTAAGTCTTTAAGATGATCCTCTGGCTTAGTCAATTTCACTGTCATGTCATTGAAGTAGGCTTCCATAGTTTTGGAGAGTTGATTCTTGAATATGCGGTTGACCAGTTGTTGATATTTCGTCCCAGCATTTTTTAAGCCAAAGGGCTTAACATGATAGCAGAAAATCTCGTGGTCTGCGTAGAAAGCAGTCTTGTTTTCGCAGTCATGGTGCATCAGATTTGGTTGTAGCCTGAATATGCATCTATGAAACTAAGCAACGTGTTTCCTGCACTTGAATCTCTGAGTTGATCAATATGAGAAAGAGGAAAAGAATCCTCGAGGCATGCTTTATTTAAATCAGTGTAATCAACACACATTCTCCATTTCCCATTTGACTTCTTGGCAAGTACTATATTGGCGACCCAAGTTTGAAAGCAAACTTCCTTGATGAATCTTGCCTCTTATAGTTTTGCCGCCTCTTCATGCATCGCTATCTTCCTATCAGTGCCCATTGGCAATCTCCGCTGGATTATGGGCTTCATGCCTATAGAGATATTAAGCTAGTGGCAAATAATATTTGGGTCGATAACTGTCATATCCGAAGGTTTCCAGACAAAAACAACAATGCCTTCTCGCAGCAAGTCAATCAAATGATATTACAAAACCCCTTCAACTTGGGTCATGATTTTCAGCAGTTTGCCTGGGGCTAGGATAATGTTTATAGGTCATACTATGGGGGTTGGTCTGGCCACCTCTTCCCGAGGGTCATGATCTATGTTCAAGGCATGCTTCATAAGCTTGTGTCACTTTAGCAAGATGTTGTAAAATTGTCTGGCCATATTTTGATCTTCCAGAACTTCACCAATTCCATTAGGCATCTCAAATTTCTTCTTTTGGTGATAAGTTGATGGTATTGCTTTGAGCGCGTTCAAAGTTGACCTCCCTAAGATGATGCCAGCACCAGATCAACTACTAGGAATTCAATAAGGGTGGTGACTTTCGTCGGCTCTGCTCCTAATGTTAAACTTCAAGTGAGCGGCTCCTGGGGCTGTATGGTGCCCCAATGAAGCCGACCAAGGGTGCGTCCATAGTCTTCAGGTCCTTCATTTCTATATTCATTTTCCTACATGCATCCCAAAACAAAATATTTGTAGAGCTTTCGTTATCAATAAGGATTCTATGTATCCAGTATCCTTCTATACCTGCTGATATGACCAGGGCATCGTCATGCGGACCACTCGAAAGGTTCTTTGTGTCTTCACCTGTGAACATTATGTCTTGGCACTTGGTTCCATTGCCTTAGTGACAGAGTAAAGTCGTTGAGTTTCTATTGGATTCATCGATGATCCTCCCAAGATGACATTGACTATGCGTCCTTCCTGCCTACCCTTCCAACGTTTAAAATCATTGTGACGACGATGTTCTGAACTATTGCCCCTTTAACGTGCTTGTCCGGGGTTTCTACTTCTTTGTCGACCCTTATTCCCCTCTAAAAGTTTCTTGGGCTGCACGGACGATGTGGAATTCGTCTACTGTGGGGTCTATACGGTGGACTATGCGACCTATCGTATGCATTTGTGTACCAAGTGCACCACTGTCCTTTCACATAATGTCCGAGGTTGCCCGCTCGAACCAATTTTTCAACTTCATTCTTCAGAGAAACACATTCATCAATGTCGTGTCCTACTACCACATGGTACTTGCAAAAGCAATCCACGTGTCGTCCCATTGCAGGCTTTCGGGGATGGGGAAGACGAATTATCTCCTTTTGCTGCAATTCTATGAGGTTCACTGATCGAGGAAAAATAAGGGATGTATTGTTGAGAATCGTAGTGTAGCGGAAGCTAACTTTTTCGAAAAACTTTTATTCCTAATCATAGCGGTCACTTCAAAGTAATTTGGAATTATAACTAATGAGAGTGTTTAAAATTATACCTACAAGGACTCTAACTCGGTTCTTGTATTGTATTCATCGGGTTGACGCTATTCAATGCCGCCTCTACGAGCTGGAAACTCCGATCACGAACCTTTCGGGTCAATCTTTCAACTAGACGAACACATACACGCCCTCCACGGCATACACACCAGGATTCTCGTATAAATTGAGAAACACTTTCTCAATCACCGGTCTCACACGGAAGTGTGTCGATTTTTCTTCTCGGTATTCTATTTCAATCGCGTCCAATAGAGAACTCTTTTTTTTTCTCTGTTCCTCAGTCTCTGGTTGGGTAGGATAAAAAAACAAAAAACTGTCTCCTCAAAAGATTTTTCCTTTTAGACCGATCAGGATCAAATCAACCATCGGATCCATTGGAGTTATACTCTTTTCAATTGAAAACCCACTGTTCAAAACGTACGGGTAATTTAATCCCGTCATTATAGTGTCCGAGATTCGTGAAACCGTTTTCCAAAATTCATTTCTTTACAAAGGCGAGTGGCCGAATAATTTACTTTAAAACTTCATGATGAAATTATGTCTTCTACACGCGTACCTTGATAAATTTGATCGAATCGAATTTGATAATTTCATTCATGAACCAAGAATATTTATTTATCGGATTTCTATAAATCTAATAAAATGTTTAGTTCTGCGATAACATTATCCAATAACGTGTGTGACAGTTATAAGCTTATTTTGTGCTAGCAAAATTCAATAGCCTGATCCAAAATTTAAATCTATTAAATTTTGGTTACGAGAAAAACCTGTATTGTGTGTGACCCGTTGGGCTCCACACTAAACTGGCAGTGGGTGCAATAATTGTATTCTAATTAATCTCATTAAACTCTTTAATAAGATAATTCGATTAACTCTTAATCGATAGACCCACAAGTCAAGATTAACGTCTAATAACATGTCTGACTAGTTTCCGTATAATTAAATCCTTCGATTATAAAATGTTCCGAATAAGTTAGGGTATGGATAAAAGGTCAAACCCTAATACCTATTCATATGTTTCTAATTCTTAAGTAATGACTCAATTATGAAAAATCATAAATTCCTTTCTAATTTTCATACTACTCTGGTCAGATATTTTTCAAGTCATTACTAAGTAGAATACATAGGACATTCTCTCATATAATTAGAAGTAACTAATTCCTTATTGATTACTCACTACCTCCACAAGAGTCTCATTGGGTCCAGAATATCCTATACACATCTTAGAGAGTCCTATTAAGGAGTAGACTAAAACCACAATTGAACAATTACGAGGTACTATGGTAATCTCATGTTTAAGGATTACTTACACCTACTATCACCTGAGAATTAGCCTAGAAACATTTATTTCAAAATCCGTTAGATTTTTCTTTAGCGAGTCAGTTTGATGAACTCATTCCATAATGTGCAGCTATACTCTTATATTAGTAACTCTTCACAGTTAACTATGAGATCAGTTACTGTCTACTTTCAAGCGTATAACGAGTGTACTAATTCCCCAATCAAATTGATTAATTTGAGAACGTGTGCCTCAACAGGAGTTCCTTCTACCATCTTGGCTTGGAAGAGTTGCTTAGATATTTCATATCTAGCAGTTCTACTCTATTGACCGTACAACTCTTTGAGGCGAAGCAAAATAGATTTGGCATCCAACTTTTCATGTTGCTTTTGGAGCTCATTACTCATGGATACTAGAATGATGCATTGCACTAGAGTGCTATCTTCTTGCCACTTCTGATAAATAACTTTCTCTTCCTGTGTGGCATCTTCTATCGGGAAAGCAGGATTGGAAGAATCAAGGATATATGAGACTTTCTTCTGGGTGAGGACGATCCTCAAATTCCTTAGCCAGTCCACGTAATTCGTCTCGGTGAGTTTGTTAACATTTAGTATGCTTCGAAGCGACAGTGACGTAGACATGATGCAAATAATATCTACAATAAAAGAACAACATGCATGAGCAGATATTCATGAAGTATGATGCATGATTTTCAAGGTCTTTTAATTAAATCACGACTCCCACTAAATTTAGCAAATTCCATTACCCTCCACATGGAAGATGGGAGACACCGTTGGAAGGTCTCCTAGTAGGTAAAATGGAATCTCATTTATCCTACCGAGGTCTCGCATGTAACATGAAAAACCTCAAATAAGTCCACAGGTAGATAACTCTTAATCAATTACATCTCATGTAACTTCCATTTAATTTTACCTCTAAGATCAATATAGCCTTGTGTGTGCACAACAAACCGTAAAATCTTAGTTAAGTTAACACATCATTCATATACTTACACAAAAATGAAACTGTCCTTGATTGTAGTTCAACAAGGTAGCAATGTTTAAGGGTATAGTATTATATATCACATATATTTGATGAGGTAGCAGCATCGTACCAACTCATGTGACGAGCCTTACGTGTGCAAAACAAACCCACCACGCTCGCTGACACACTCTGCATCTCATAATGATGGAAGGCATGGCTGGTATTGTTAATATTGTAGTCGTTTCAACTTAATATTTTCGGCGGGTCTTTATGCAATTATTATATAATTTAATATCACATGCACAATATAATAAAAGCAGATAAATAAGGGTGATTATGGACATTCTTATGAGTGATACAACCGAGCCATAGGGTGTGTGACTAAAAATAATCCTAATCTATATAGCCCATCAACATGGGCCCGCCACTTGGAGCCTACATTGTCTTCAAGTAACCATCTCCATGGACTTGATCTTGAAACTCCGAGTGCCTGGATCTCCTTGGTCTTTTTTTTTTATTCTCCCTAGGTCTAGCCTTTGATATGGAACGATTCTATATTTACATAACAACTATGAAGAAACCCCAATAAATGGTTGGGGGAGGTACATCGGGAGGGAGAAAAGAAATACAACCATGGAGTAAAAACTGCGATGAAGCACGGGTACGTAGGCCCTATTTTTTCAAAAAATATTCAGTCATTCATCACATGAATCTAGTCCATAATAACTCTTCATGCATATCATAAATAAGCATCGGGAATTTAAATACGGTGTTATAAAAATTGTAATATAGCCCAAAGTGTTGTGATCATAAAATTTTAATTCAGCTGAAAAACTATTTTTTGGTAATATATATCTCATATATAATTAGGATTTCGATTTAAGATCAACCACTTATCATTAATTAAATTCAATTAACAATTAAATAATTTAATGATAAAAATTAGAGTTTCGAAAATCCTAAATTTAATTAATACCAATGTCTATAATTGAAAATTAAAATTTATGATTAATTATTAATCAAAAGAATAAATTAACTAACAACTTAATTAATTTAATCCTAAAATTTAGAATTTCCAAAATTCTAAATTTAACTTGTACCGAAAATTCATAATTAGGATTAAAAATTACGATTAACTCTTAATTATAAAATTGAATTAATTAGCCACTAATTAATTTCATGATAGAAATAAGGATTACCGAAATCCAACGTTAATTAATATTCCAATTATTTGGTATGATTTTATAATATTAAAAGAAAACGTGTTCCCTTTTAAAGCATTCTGTAATTTCGCACTATTGCACAAAATTAGGTTAGTGTATCTGGTAAATTAAAAGGCCTCTTGAATGAGAGGCTGAAGGATTAGAACATAGCAACACACCTGCTACTCCCTTTTTCTTTTTAACATATCCTGTCTTAGGCGATCTCGGGTCGATCCGGAAGAAAATGTCACTGGCTCAATCTGATGAAGCGCGTACCCAAAAAACCAATAATCTAAAAAGAATATACCATTGGCTCAATGTAATTAAACCTCCATCGATGAAACCAAACGAAAGGAAAAAATTACATTGATTCAGTATATTCAAAAGGCCTTCTGTAAACCTCTCAAAAGAGAACTCTTCCCTTTCATTATCTAATATTTATTAGAGTATGTATATTTCAAATAAAGGAAGAAGAACAACATATCAATAAATAAAAAAAATAAGGAACTATTCGTCTTTCTGTCACAAGGTTACTCTCATGAACGCAGAAAGTATTTCCTTTTTTTTAAAATATCATAAATCTGGGAACTGTTCCCTAAATAATATATATTCATATATCACTATCACAACATTGGCGGTAAATAAAATTCGAAATCCCAAATTTAGATCACACACACTAATCAGACATCAAACTTGTATTTGTTATTGCCATTAAAATAACACTAAATTCCAAATTACATTCGAAGATGACTCTGATACCACTGTTGGGAATCGTGACGCAGTGGAAACCAAATTTTTCAAAAAAAATTTATTCTTAATCCCAGCTGTCACTTCGAGGTAATTTGGAAATTATAACTAACGAGGGTATTTAGAATCTACACTATAATACTAAAATAGAATTTTAACAATCTTCTAAGGTAGAGTAGGGTGAATTTCATATTCTCAACCCTCTAAAGGAGAGTAAGATAAATTTCCTACTCCCAAACCCTTGATGGACATTCTTTTTTCTTTCTCCTCAATTTTTTTCTAATATTTCTCATAAACTTTAATATTTTTTCATTTATATTCTTATTATCATTTACCCATTTCTTATATCTCTTTCTAGATGAACATTTTATGATAAAAAATTTATATATGAGAGATGAAATGAGGGTATAGAACTAGAAAATATTGTATATTTATAACACATTTTTATGCTAAACTTTTAATATTTTCATTATTTTTATATAAGATGACACAATTTAAAAAAGTATAGTTATATAAATATGCCAATATTATAGAATAAGAAGAACATCAATTTTGTGACTTTGCATGTTATCAATTTGACGATTTTGCATACTAGAATTATGATAAAAATAGAGTTTAGTAAACTTAATATGGCATAAAAATTATTTACATAAAAATCGTGTGACAACTTTTACGCTATAGATTTTTTCTATAATTACGGTAGTTCATATATAACGTGTGAGTTTAATAATATTAATAAATGATAGAATATATGATTGAAAATAAATAAATATCATAGTAAATAAATGTCATTATCTATCTAAAAAAATATATAATATATTAATATATAATTTACTATTAAAAATATTTATTTTGATTATAAGAGTAGAAGTTATATGTTTTATTTTTATTCTAGATTTGATTATATGGGTACATCAAGAGAATAAGTTTCTACAATTAGGAGAATTGAATTCCCATTTAAGAGAAGTTTAATGGAAAAAAAATTTATATCGATGGTGTTCGGTGCCGTAACAACCGACTAATCCACTGGATGTTGTATTTACAACCCGGGGCCCTACATTAAACCTCGGATGTTGACCTCCAGGGGTTTCGAATCCGGACACTCTTGGAATTTACTCAAGAAACTTGTCACTAAGCTGTTGCCCCTGGAGGCGAGAAACTAAATGAAATTATTTATTAACAAATATCTACAAAGAGAATTAGTATTTTTCAATTCCCTTTCCTGTGTGACCTCTACCCAAAACATACGATCTCTTAGCATAATTGACTAGACTTAAATATAATAGACCATTCATAAATTGTTTGTGGAAAAGATATAAATATTATATTTATGTCCTAAATTTTAATGTATATTATTTCCATACTGGTAATAAAAAATCGTAAAATATTCATATTTAAGCATACGAGTAGTAAAATATCTCTTTTTGAATTATAAATGATATTTTTATGAAAAAAGAGGTTTGATTGTGAGTTGAATACAACCATATTTTTTAAACATTTCCATAATTTAATACAAGACGCTTACCCGTGCTACGCACGGTGTGTGTTATCTCAATAAAAATTAATATAAATATCTATTCATACACAATTGAAAAGATATTGTTATAATTATATTACCTTAATTCGCAACGTAGCCCGAGCTTCTAAGCTAGTTATACCTAAAAGGACTCTGACTTGTAATCCTCGAGTTGATGCTATTCAATGCCGCCTCCACGAACTGGAAACTCCGATCACAAACCTTTCGGGTCGATCCTTCGACGAGACGCACACGTGCACTCCATCCACGTATTCACACCAATATTTCTCGTATAAATTGAGAAACACTTTCTCAATCAGCGGTCACACACGAAAGTGTGTCGATTTTTTCTTCTCAATACTCTGTTTCAATCGCATCCCAAGGACAACTCTTTTTTTTTTCTCTGTTCGTCAGTCTCTGGTTGGGTAGAATAAACAAAACAAAAACTGGCTACCCAAAAGATTTTTTCTTCTAGACCGATTAGGATCAAATCAACCATCGGAGTTATATTCTTTCCAATTAAAAACCCCCCGTTCAAAACGCACGGGTAATTTAATCCCGTCATTATAATTTCCGAGATTCGTGAAACCGTTTTCCAAAATTCATCTCTTCACAGCGGCTCGTGCCAAATAGTTTATTTTAAAACTTAATGATGAAATTAAGTCTTGTACACGTGTACCTCCATAAATTTGAACCAATCGAATTCGATAATTTCATACGAGAACCTAGAATATTTATTTATCGGATTTTTATAAATATAATAAAATATTTAGTTCTGTGATAACATTATCCAATAATGTGTGTGACTGTTATAAGCTTATTCCATGCTAGTGAAATTCAGTAGCCCGGTCCAAAATTTAAATATATTAAATTTTGATTAAGAGAATAACCTATATTGTGTGTGATACATTGGGTTCCACACTAAGCCAGTAGTATGTGTAATAATTGTATTCTAATTAATCTCATTAAACTATTTAATAAGCCAGCAGTAGGTGCAATAATACTCTGTTTCTCATTCACTTAACCATTTTTCCAACACTCCTTTGCCAGCCTCCCCTTTCTTTCTTCATCCCCTCATACATCTATCGAGCTTGCTTGTTAATTAGGTTCTCCATCACCTAACAAACATCTTTAGATAGCATGGCGAGGATATCATCTTTCAGAGATAGTATTTGGTGTTGTCGATTCTGAGTCCCGGGCGATCGAGGCGATCGAGAGATGGCATCTCCTTCTGCTTCTGGTTCACCACCCATTGCTACTTCACCCTCTCCCCACTTTAGAGATTGCTCCTTCGAGGTGGCCGGCAGCTCACTGGTCGATGGTGTTAATCGAGTACTTCTTGGTCGAACCATCGCATGACCTTTTTTCAACTTCCTATAAATAGTGCCAAATGTTGCGATTTCAGAAAAATCGAGTCTCCTCCTACGCCTTCTGCTTCCATCTATACTGGGGATGGCTTTCACTGCCAATCACTACACCCCCCCGCCTTTCGAATTCAATATCTCAACGTCTCCTGAGGTGTGGGCCATATAGCGATTTCACAAGAGAGCTGGGCCCTTGGGCCTTGAATTATGGGCCTTTTGGGCCTATGGCCTAACATGTTCCAATAGTTACATCATCTTCCAATATTACGAGCAAATGGAACTCATGCAATTCCCATGCAAACATGCACTTGTAGTAAGTGTAAATTGAAGGAATGAATATATATATTGCAACAAGTTGCAACATTGTGAAGTGAAGAACAAGAACCAATCTTCATTACCTTCTAGATGCAGTCAGCAAAATGTGGGATTGACGATGGGCTTTGATGTCATCCTTGCATCTTAGGATCGGGTTGCAACGAGGCTCTTCGCCTAAGACTTCTCGAACAGAGAATAAGCACAAGCCAATTAGGGCTCAAATAACATGAATTAATGGATGAATTAGGGCTCCAATTGCACAGAAGAATAAAGAAATTAGGCGAAGAAGGAATTAGAGCTCGGATCAGATGAAGGAATCGTGATGGAGGGATTAAGCACGGAAGGAACTTCAATGGAGGAATTAGGCGTTGTGAGGGAATGAGACGAAGAACGAACTGCACGAACTAAGCATTTACATTTTTCTTAATTAATTTTTTTAGACTTCATTAAGGGGAATTAATGGGATTAGTAATGGAGTAACGGTTGGATGATGGATTGGATTTTTCACAACATTAGGGACTATTTTATTGGAAATTTATGATTGGGGATGGAATTGATGGTTGAGTGAAATATTGAGGACGAAATTGATAGTTTACTCAAAATTTATTATACATAATATTATTAGAGTAAACTTACATTTTGGTCCCGATGTCTGCTCATGCCAACACTTTGGTCCCTCTCCTTTTTTTTGCCAACATGTTGACTCATGCATCCAATCAGTTGCCATCATTTTACTCTGGCAGTGATGACGCCGCTAGTTTTTTCGATGTGGCGTCCCTGCTAGATTAAAGGAGTAGGATAAATTATTTGTTATTTCCCCGACACACGCCCAATTCAAACGTTGCATTTTTACCATCCTAGAAGCGCTAAAAGGCCAATGTCCCTCATTTTGCTCCATCGACAAATCCCTAATCCTCTTATTTAAAACTTAATTTCTAAAATCACAGGATCAATGTGAAGCAAGTTTGATCATCAATTAGTTTCGGCATAGACAAACCAGTGTGGACTCTGAACACAGGAAAATAACAACATCGCCACAATGACATCCCTATTGGTTTTAACACACAAATAGATTAACAATCAGGAACTCTTACCTCCGAGTTTTTACAATAGATACAAATTGTCTATGTTGAAACTAATTGATGATTAAACTTCCTTCACATTGATCCCGCGATTTTTGAAATGAGGTTTTAGGATTAGGGATTTGTTGATGGACGGAAATGAGGGACAATGGCATTTTAGGGCTTCTGGGATTGTAAAAATGCAACGTTTGGATTGGGCATGTGTTGGGGAAATAAAAAATAATTTATCCTGCTCCTTTAACGCCAGCAGGGACGCGACATTTGAAAAACTAACGGTGTCATCACGGTCGGAGTAAAATGGCGGCAAATGATTGGATGTATGAGTCAATATGTTGGCAAAAAAAGAACAGGGACCAAAGTGTTGGCCCGCACAAACATCGGGGACCAAAATGTAGGTTTACTCATATTATTATTAACTCTTTTAATGTCCTCTAAGATACATATAATGTAACATATTATTCAACCAAGAATTTG
>JAOYND010184270.1:0-17421 GCA_025802135.1 Lagerstroemia fauriei
TTTTAACAAAATTTTGAGGCACTATTAAAGTGGTAATAAGATGGTGGATGTTTTGGTCAAATTGGTGGTAAAAAAGTTTAAGGACTAAATTATTGGTTCGTTGAAATATTAATGATTAAAGTAAAAGTTTGCACTTAAAAAATATAAATTAACGTCGTCGTGCTAGGTGGATGCCACATAGGATTTTTCACAGTATTTTCATATTTATACTAATGCGGTGGCAAAATTATGGATATTTGAGCCAAATCGGTGGTGAAAAGAAAGATCAAGGACTGAACTGTTGATGGTATAACATTAGAGGATAAAATGACTGTTTGTAACAGTTGTCATGGACCCACTAATTTCATTCTGGCTTGAATCTGTGGTTTTCAACCGTGAAATATGTTTGTTTAGGAGCCCAACTTCCGAGCCTCGTACTCAAACCGTGACAAGTGTAAATTTTCATATTTACTTATTTATTCATTTGCTTATGGAAAATCATTTTTCATTTTTCACTTTCGCTTTTTTTAAGAAGCTTGAATCTTATCATATGATATTTCAACCTCCACATTCATAAATACCATCACCTCTACCTCAAGTATTTCAACTCCACATTTACTCAGACCATCCCTCCCCCCATTGTCATCAGACAGAAGAGAAATCTCAGTTCATGGACGAGGATATTCCATCACCTCTACATTTTCATCAGGCAGAAGAGAAATCTATGTAGTCCGTAGCAATTATACATAAATTTCATCACCTCTACCTCAGCTTCTTCAAGTCACATTTACTCAGCCCTGCCCAAAAACCATTGTCATCAGGCAGAAGAGAAATCTAAGGAGTTCGTGTACGAGGATATTCCATCATCTCTACATTGTCATCAGGCAAAAGAGAAATCTAAAGAGTCAGTAGCAAGTATACATAAATTTCATCACCTCTACCTTAGCTTCTTCAACTCACATTTGTTTAGCCCTCTCCAAAAACCATTGTCATCAAAGAGTTCTACGAATTTGAATCTCTCAATTGCAAGTCAATAATAATTTTTATGTATCAACTTCTGTTTTTTTATGACAGATGCTATTTTTTTTTCCATCTTTTAATTATTAAAATCGTGAAATATGAAAGTCTGAATATTAATAGTCGGGTGGTTATATCACTTCCATTACCCTCCGATTAATTAATACATATGTGTGTGTGTGTATATATATATATATATATATATAACTATGAACTCCTTTCTCTTTTGTTTTATTTTATTTAAGAAAAAGTAGTGACCGCATTGATTCTACGATCGGCGGTACCAACATTGTGTTTTACTACTTTGATCAAACACTGAGCTCTCACCGACTAAATCATTAGCTAGCTGACTTTTTTGATATGCCATCATCTTATATGTAAAATTTAATAAACCCTAACGAATGCAAATTCAAGACCAATAAAATCAACTTACTAAGGGATAAAACTTTCTTAATCATAGATTTTCTTCATTCACAATACTCAAAATTGAGATCTTATCTTAAAAGAAAGAGATATGGACGTCTCAATTAATCCATATCATTTAATTGCACCCTTTTTTTTTTTGTTTAGTGATACTTGATAAAACTTTGAAAAGGAATAGAACAGGGTATTTCTGAAAAATACAGTGCATTGGTCAGGCTTAGCTTTCTATGTTTGTAACTCTCTCTTTATAGTTACTAGGTTAGCCACCCGGGCTTCGCTGCGGGAATTCATGCAATTTTTTTTTTAAATATAGTTGAAGATTCCAGACTTTCTTCATGCAATTTGCGGCGAGACTCCGTTTAACATTTTTAATTATGATATAGCTGAAGATGATGGAATTTCATAAAATAAATTGATGTATTCTTTATATACAAATTTTAGGTCTTACACGTCTAACTGCTACGTGCCTTATTCAGTTGATCCCGTTGCTCCTCATTCCCTTCTTCAGCATGTCATTACCCTCTTTAGCATCTCACTACTCGTTTTCCAACTCGTCGCTACTGCTCTGGCACCTTTCTCACCATTAACAACAGCAGCGGCTGAGGTTGAGTTGCCAGTGATATTGAAGGAATGAGTTAGTTTTGTAACCTCACTTGCTGAAGAGACCGATCCAGTTTCAGCCTTGAATTACAGTCGAGATCTCAGTGCAGGTTGTTTCATTGGACCAGGAGACTCTCTAAGTGACTGAGTTTGTTTTTCTTGAAGACTGCAGAAACAAAAAATATTTCATGGTGTGGGCTATGATTTCAGTCCTAGCGTAAGACATACAGAAAACCAAGCTGTTCATGTTGACAAATCATTCATTAGACATACAAAAAATATTATATCATGGTATAAGTCTCAGCAAATATAATCAATGGCAATAGAAGTAATATGAAATAATACTACCAATAGTATAGACATTTTTTTATAACGACGTGTCCCTCGCGCCCCCCTAAAAAAATCCCTGTCATCATATAAGTCTCAACAAATATAATCGACAGGCAATTACAATAGAACTCGCAGCAAAAGATCACATCAATACGAGCAATAATATGAGAGAAAATGAAGGCGTGAATTCTATATGTTTATCATTTTTTGTGAGTGAGTTTTATATTTTAAAAATGGAAAATCAGGTCCTATATGTTCCTCCATTATAAACATTAGCTCATTCCGTTACTCATCGTTAATTCAAAGATGACGTTGCATAGTTACCATTAATTTAATCTGATGTGTCAATTTTCAACTCTGACATGGACATTTTTTTAATCCAGCGTGCACTTAATATTATTTCTTTATTCCCAAACTGTTGAGATTACTCCTTTACCCCCTCACAGTTCATCAAATTTATGTCTCTTAGTCGTCCAAAACACATTCTTGAACCTCACTGTGCCTGAAGGTTGACTCGAAATATCGGTGACTCGTTCATAAGTTGAGAGAGGATGGAAAAATAGTATGATTTGAAAATTTGATGAATAGTGAGGGGCAAATAAATAACTTCATCTATTTGAGAATAAAGAAATAATAACAAGTGCTCGTAGCATTAAAAGTATCCCGTTTGAAATTGACACATCAGATTAAATTAATGGCAACTATCTCACGTTGCTTCGAATTAACAACATTACATGGACTAATGTTTATAATGGAGGGAATACATAGAACTTAATTTACCACTTTTAAATATATAGAACTCACTTGTAAGAAATGACAAATAAATAAGACTCCCGCCACCATTTAGTCAATAATATAATTATTGGGTCTCATTACATCTGTAACAGAATTATGATGGCATTGATACACCACTTCTGGGTTGATATTGTGGCCACCATACACCTCAATCAATATCATCATCATTTTCTTTCTTCCGATACACTACCTCTACGTACCACGTAATCGTGGGCTGCCATTATCCTTTGTCATTAAGAAAGGGGCTCGGATTTCTTTGAGCCCCAATCCACATCTGTTATGTAAAGAGGAGATCTTGGGTATATATAAGGTCATATGACCCCAAAAGCACCAACAACTAATACTTTTGGGTAACGAGCCTGTGGTCTTATATATGGTATCAGAGACGACTCCGACCACTATATGGGATTGCAAGTGGTATGTTATGCTAACGACGGCGGGAATCATGTGAAGTAGTCTAGACCCTAGTCTAAGTGGCAGGGAGTTATGCGAACTCAGTTCGAGAACCCAGCGAAGATGCTGGGCCTTTAGGAGGAAGTTTGTGACGTACCAATCCCATATCAATTCTGTAAGGAGGAGATCTTGAATATATATATATATATATATATATACATATACACACATATGTGCGTGTGTAAGGCCTATGCCCAAGAGCACCAACACTGAGCACATTTTGGTGATGGACCGCGTGGTGTTACAATTTCTTCAATTATTTTATATAAAATCTACAATTACATCTAAACAAAAGTAAATATGTAAGATGATATAAATATGGATCTCACAAAAGCTCTCTATAGAATGGAACCAACCCTACCTGTTCCTTCCTTGAGATTCTTCAGTGGAATCATTGAATGGGCACCTTACAGCTCGAGAGGATGCTATTCGAAGTCTAAAGTCACGTTTACAAAGAGTCCAGAATAGGATAAAGGCTCAAGCTGATAAATGAAGATTAGAACGAGTCTTCTAAGTAGTTGATCTGGTTTACTTGAGGCTTCAGCCTTATTGGCAAAATGCAACACTGCAGCATGAGTACTAGTCAAGTGATCGAACCTATACCTGTTTCAGTGGCTACTTGGGAGCTGCTCTATGATTTATGACTTCGATTCCCATCTACAAACATTGCGAACAAGGTTCTCCAAGGTGGGGAATCTTATATGTTTAAGGGCTAAGGACTCAATCGAAAAAAAATGATGAAGTGAAGCGAGAGCTCATTTTAACAGTTTGAGTAGTTTCAGGGCTTCTCGGTAGGGTGAGCATGGATTTAAATCGCGGTCACGGGTCGCATAACGATCGCGTTGTGACTGTAACGATTTCGGGTCGTTGCGGCATTACATAATGGTGTTGCGGTCCGAATTTTTTTTATACATCCAAAATGAATAAAAATAAATATATATATGATATTTTCCATGTCATCATCATTATCACATCCAAAATAAGTGATTTCTGCATATATAATGTCAATATAACTTCATATCAACATACTTTTTGATAAAAAAAAATGTGACAAATATACGTATTTTCAATGAATTTGAAAGATAAAAACTGTAAATGTGTATAAAAATATGAATAATGGTGTAAATATGAAGAAAAACATCCGTCGCAGCCGTCACGGCTGATATTCGGTCCGTTACGCCGTACGTAACTCCGTTAAGTAACACCGTTACGGCCGCGACGATCAGTGTTTTCTTTTCTGACAGCGATATCGGCCTGTAACGGTATCGGAGCCCTCCGATACCGTTACGTAATGGCCGATACGGCTGCGACGCGCCGTTTTTTAATTCCATGCTATGGGTGAGATTGTTAGTTGTGTCTATTAATCTTGTTCAGAAGTTAGGACGGATTAACGGTGGAGGAACGGAGTGAGATATGATCTTTATAAAAGGTATATATACAGATCAATGAGCAAGTAATGAAAGTATAGGTCCTTTCCTCCTGAATCGTCTTCTTCATTCTCTCTCTCCCTCTCTCTCTCTCATTCTCCCACACAGATCATAGTGCTTTAAATTGGTGGAAAGTGATTAAGTATGTGGACGAGGAAGAGGGATGACAAAGTCATAAGCAAGTTGTTAATAATTTCCTTATCTTAAGCGGAAGTTCTTAAATATAGTAGTCAAAAGAAAAACAACCAGCTACTAGTTAGCTTCTTTCTTCCTATTTATCTGATCTGCCTCATCTTTACTGTTAATGATCACAGGAACTCGATCCCGTTTTCTCCATCATGTGCTCGGAGATTAGGCTACGTGTAGAAGCAGATGATCACTTTGATGCTCTGGAGAGCTTCAACATGTCCAGCAGTAAAGTGGAGACCGAGGTTAAGCCACAATCAAAGAATGCATCTGAGCTTCTCCTGTGTCCATCCAGCATGCAACCACAGGAAGACCTGGCCAAAACTGGTTTAATTGCCGACGTCAACTCCGGTGCAACACTTATTGCAGGTGTAAACTTCCTTCTTGCTAATTCACTCAAAGAGCTGCCACGGAACTTTTCAATACCAAACTCAATCATAAGATACCTCACCGTGTCCACTACAATTTCCATCTTATCATCACTTATTTGTCGAAGTCTCTATCCGAAGAAGGCAGCTGCGCTCTTCAGATACGTGTGTTTTGTTTTCACAACATGCACAACTGCTTTACTCTGTTACTACATTCCCTTCACCTCTGGTGTCTAGGCTTATGGACAAGAATAGATAAAGTGGCCAGTAACATGCTGGAGAAACATTTCCTGGCAGCTGCAATAACTATTTGGTCTCTCTTTCCCTTCTCTTGTGTTGTAATGTCTTCTAGCCATTTGACAAACCAACAAATGTATGGCTTGCAAGGTTGGCTTTTCTCAAGGAATCATTTCTTTGAAAATTGTTGTCCAGGAACTGAAGCGTTTACTCTGAAGGGTTTACATTTAACGTATCGGTCATTGGGTCTATAAATTAATAATCATTATAGATTCTTGTGTTATATAATCTTCATTTTTTTCTTTCTGTTTTCTTAGATGATTTGATGAGTCATTGGTACTGATTGACCTCAAAACCATTTCCACAACCACCAACCAAGCCCCAACTTACAGTAAATATAAAAGAGATGTTAGATGATCAAGAAACATGGAATACTATCTTGTAAATCAGTTCCTGTTCAGTTCTCTTTTGTTCTTGCGCATCTATTGTTTGAGCATCTGTTCGATCTGGTGTAACATGCCATCGTATAAGGCAGTCTTAAATGAGTGAGACAACTGAATCGTAACACCTTACATTAGCCAATTTTCTCGAAAACAATGAGGCATTAGCTCAAGGAATAATAAAAAAGGTGCTAAGGGTCCTGCGGGTAATGAGAAACTTAAAAAATGAAGCCTATTTCTTTGAAATCCCACTATAGTAATACCAATAAAAAGAGAAAATGAGAGAGCTAAAGTAATGAGAAGAAATCCCATAAGCTAGCCTCTTTCTTCCTAGTGCATTTTGTCTAAGATTCCTAATCTGCCTCATCTTTTCTGTTAATGATCGCAGGATCTCCTTCTCCATTCCCTACCATGTGTTCAGAGATTATCCTGCGTGTGGAAGAAGATGATCACCTTCAAACTAAAAACAAGGGAGAGACCGAGTTGAGGCCACAATCAAAGAATGGACACGAGCTGCACCTTGACCCATCAATAATGCAACCTGAGGAAGACACAATCAAAACTAGTGAAAATGCAGACTTCTGGTCTGCCACAGTACTTATTGTATGCGCGAGCATCATACATGCTGCTTTAATCAGCACACTACCGCGGTTTGTTTCGGTTCCGAATTCAATCATGACATACCTTGTTCTGTCCGTAGCAATTTCCTTCGTATCAGCACTCGTTTCATTAGCGCTCCAACTGAAGATGGCCGCTGCACCATTCATATACACGTCTTTGATTTTTATTGTATCTACGTCTGCCATACTCTTTCACTACCTTTATCCCTATTTTTTTGGGTAATCATCCCTTTTTGCCCTTCTCTTGTGGTGTAATCCCTTCCGGCAATTCTACTTAGAAACTAATGTATGGATTGCAAGGTTAGCTTTTTCGGGGAATCATTTCGTTGAAAACTGCTGTTTTAGAATTGAAGCTCAGGTGTCCAAGTTAGTAGAGAATTCGTATCAAATGTCTCTGCAAACTGAGCATTTACGTAATGCATCAGCTTCTATTGATTATAAATCGACGTAATTTCATGTGTTAGATAAGCATTAATATAAATTATCAATTTTCTCTGCACCTTCTTCATGTGGTTTTCTATGTCTTTTCTTCTGATTTCTCGGATGAATCATTTATATTGATTGACCACAAATCATTTCCACAAGCACCGATCAAGACCCAACTTGTGGTTAATAAAAGAAGGTGATCAAAGAAATGGAGAATACTAAACTGTAAGACCAATTCCTATTCAGTTCTCTCTTATATCTGCTCATCTATTCCTTGAGCATTTGCTCAAGAAACCCTTTGGGAGGAGGCTTCGTTTGATATATGAGACAATGATAAGCAAAAACAATATTATTTCAGCCCTCCTACCTACCAAAGGCGGCCTCAATGAACTCTGTCCTCCATTTTATACAGTAGCATGTGGGAAGTATCATTTTTTGAGCTCAATGTTCCCATCATTATTCAGTGTAAGTGATTGATCTGACATCGTACGCCATCCTATAAACTGCTCTTGATCTCAATTCCACAGCTGAATCGTAAAATCTTACATCAGCCAGCTTCCTCCGCTAGATGGATCTGACAACTTTCTAGCACTATAAGGAGGAAACTTTTGGAATTAGGATGGGTCCCCCGTCAAACTGGTCTTTAACTCCAAGGATTTCCATCAATGTACCGCATCAAAAAATGTCCTTAATTGATCAGCATAAGCAGGCCCTGATGCTTCGCCGGTGTTAGTTGTTATGCAACCATTAGCAATCATGTGTCTGACTATCTTTTAAGCAACAAGAATCTTCAAGAATGAGAGGAGTGGTTTCAAATATGCAAAAACCGAAAGAAACATTTGAGTATTTTAGTCATCTTTTGTAATTTCATGCAAACTCCAGGTAATAGACTCGTGAAATATCCAGCACATAATAGTTTTTGCTGACGAACTTCGGACACTTTGAACAAAGCAATTCTATCCCAAAGAGCGTTCAAAGGCGACCTCGATGAACTGGGCCCTTCCTTTTATATAAAAGTACATTAGGAAGCAACAATTTTTAGCCTAATGTTCCCACTGTTATTCTTTGTAAGTAGTTGATTCGGTGTCGCATTGCAGTCATATAAATCAGTCTTTATGAATGCAACAGCTGAATTGTAACATCTTACATCATCCGGTTTCCTCAGTCAGACGGATCTAACAACCTTCCAACACCATAAAGATTTCTGTTAGTAGCCATGAACAAAATTTCCATTTTGTCCTTAAAAGAAGCGGTTTGGGGAACAAGGACATGTCTCCCCATCAAATCGTCTTTATCTTCAAGGATTTCCATCGAGTAACCTCAACATTAATCGATCAACATAAGTAGGCTCTGATGGAATTGCTAGGAACAAGACTTAGCTGTAGGAACTTCAAGAGAATGAGAGAAGTGATTCCAGATATGCAAAAACCAAAGAGTAAACAATCGAATGGTCCTCGAAATTTCATGCAACCAACACTTTGGTTCCCAAAACATTTTGCCAGGACACTGACCCAAACATATGTCATTTTACTAACGTATTAGTCTCGCCCTTAAATTCCTCTACGGAAATATCGCATGGATGTCACGTGGCCAAATGGAAATCATGTTGGCTTCTACGTGGCTCAAATGACACTCATCTCCTTCTCCTCAGACAAAACGTCGCCATTTCTTATGCCGAAGTTCTTCCTGAGTGACTAGTCTAGTATGCTAGCGACTTTGGAACAATAAGTCATATCCAAGTCGACATGAACTCCACGCTGAGAATTCTTAATAAAGGTGGTTATGACTTGTTGCTTAACAAAATCACTAGCATACTCAACCAGTCGCTTCAGAGGACCGGCTTCAAGATAAGAAACAGTGACATTTTGTGTGGGAAGAAAGAGCCGGATGCCATTCGAGCCATGTAGGAGACAGAGTGATTTCTGTTTGGCCATGTTGATATCCATATCATATTTTCGTAAGAGAATTTAACGGTAGGACTAATATGTTAGCAAAATGACATATTTTTTGTGCCAATATATCGACAAAATTTTTTAGAACCAAAGTGTTGGTCACATGAAATTTCGGGAACCAATCCGACTATTTAAATCAAAAGAAAGAATTAAGTATTCTGATCACATTTTGCAATTCCACACAGACTTCAAGAAATGCAAGACTTATGAAACATATAGCATGGAATAGTTTTTGCCATTCAAACTCTGAAGGCTTTGAACAAAACAATTCTATCCCCCAAGAGCGTTCAAACATCTAAGACTTATGAATAGTTTATTTCGATAAGATAACTATGTCCCTGTATTCTGTGAAAACACCTAACAATTCATCTGCAGAGAGACCGGACACCCTAACCCTCCCCTGCCTCTCCCTCTCTTTCCATTCTTTCCAGTCCAAGCATTGGGTAGGAGACATTCGATTATTAACCATGAGGCATGAAGCAATTGGCAAACTACATTACCAGTGGTCGAGCTTTACCTGTACTGCAGGACTTTGTAACAGATCAGCAGTTAAAATTGACAGGGCAAGCTAACAACAGGCAAAGATTAGTGCAACGAATCAAGTTTCGCCCATCATTTATAGCAGAGCGGCTACTTTTCAATTGACCGGTAGTGCTTAAAGATCTTAGTATAGGCAAGAGAACTCTGCGTCATCAATTCTTTCAACTGCAGGCATGATAGTGAGCAATGGGTATCGGTCGGTTATGTTAAGAGACTATGAGAGACACGAACATGTAGAATCATCATGCACGCCTTGAAGTATCATGCTATGTTCAGAGCAAAGGTACTTACCATACGATTGCTAGGGATCAAAGATGGCTGCAGTCCAGCAACATGGTGTCAGGCATTGATCTATCATTCTCGTTTATCTTTTAGCGCTTAGTTACATGGAAGCCAAGGTGGCAAATGGCTGCAGAAATGTGAAATTGCTTTCCTATATTCTGGACATTATTGTAATCGAGGGATGGAGTAAAGAGGGTGTGGAGGATGGTTCCGACACCAGATATGGAAAACAAGTTCCTGAAAATGGATTTCGCCTCCTCCTCGGACTAAAGAGGTTTAAAAGCTTAAACAAGAATTTTTTTTCCTGAATTAAGTCGCTGATAGAAGTATCCCAGAGGTTAACATTACTAATTAAGCCATTGGTGTGGAGGCTGTCAACCCGGCAACGAGGAAGGATATTGTCAATGTCACTATAATTATCCATCCAAAACAAGTGATTCAAAAATACAAGCTATGCGCTTTTCTACACATATAATGCTGCACAAATTTCACGTCATGTACTTTGTTTCAAAGAAATGTGGAGTAAATATTCAGAGTATAATACATAACGATTTCATTGGATTCAGATTTTAAAACATGTAAATTTTTTTTTATAATTTTTAAGAATCAAATGTACTTGAGTCAAGATATGAACGATAAATTATACAAAAAATTCATTATATATTACACTCAACATTCACTCAAGAAATGTGACATATATAGCTTTTCTACACATAAAATGCCAATATAACTTCATATTAACATACTTTCTGATAAAAAAGGTGACAAATGCACGTATTTTTAATATATTTGAAAGAGAAAAGTATGTAAATGTGTATAAAAATGTGAACAACGGTGTAAATTTGAAGAAAAACGTCTGTCGCGGCCGTTACGGCCGATATTTGGCCCACTACGCCGTTATGGCCGCGACGCCCAGCATTTTTTTTTTCCGGCCACGATATCTGCCTGTAAAGGTATCGGAGCCTTCCGATACCATTACGTAATGGCCGCGACGGCCGGTTTTTAAAACCATCCTACTATGCTCCAAATACATAGCATGATAATCTCAGGGTTCACGGTTATCTGAAATTCAATGAATTCTGGTTTCTGCAACATTGCATGATAATCTCAGGGTTCACGGTTACCTGCTATTCAATGAATTCTGGTTTCTGATAATTCAAACCCGAGCTTAAGGCTAATCAAATCTTAACTAAACATGTTTATGCTAAGCAAATAACTCCAATTGCAACTCGAGCATGTATCAGAACAAGCTCATCACTGCTGGCATTGTCAATGTCACGTGGTCGAGGATGAAGACTGTGAGAGGCAGTGAGTTCCAACAGAGGATGACACCTTTATAAGATCCCATATCCATGTCAATTTGTCTACATCCTCTAGTCGGAAAAGTAGTATAGAAATGGCCTGGTTCAAAAGGCACAATGGCGACCAGAAAGCTGAAATTTTTAGCCGACCATGGAACTCGAGAATGTGAAATTTTTCAGAGCATGAAAAGTGTATACCTTCTTGAGAAGGTGGAGGAAGTTTAATAAATTTTTGAGAGTATTACAGCAAAAGTCCTAAAAATTTATCATTTTTTGATATCGAGTTCTAAATATTTCAAATTGACTAAACAGTTCTACAACATTAATTCCGTCACATGGTTTAGTTCATTTTATAATATTTTCAAAGTTCTTAATTTATCAGAAGCTCTATTATATCCATACTAGAGGTTTACCCGTACTGCGCATGATCTGTTAACTAAACAAAATTTATTAAGAACATCTATTCATGCACGATTAAATAAAGTAATTATGTACAATTAACTTTTTAAGTAAAATAATATATGTTTAATTTTTAAATTAGATAATTATAATAGTGGATTGTAGAAATGAAATTAAAATTCATAATTTATATAAGTACGGATCGCTAATAAAAGTGTGAGAAATGAAAAGTAAGTATTAAAAATAAATCTATCAGAAAGAAAAAAAATATAGTAGAGATGAGAGGGGAGTTTCAAATAGGAGAGAAAATGGTGGAAAGTTGGTAATTATACCTGACGAATTTACAATCAAGACCTCATTTCATTCTAATCTAAGGGCTAGCAAAATTTCAATTGAGGGCATTTTGAGAAAGAAAAAAGTGATACCAAAAAGTTATCCTCCATTAATCTAGTAATAGACTAGATGTTTGCTAGTGCTATACACAGTATGTTTTATCTTAATAAAAATTATTAAAAATATGTATTATATACAATTGAAAAGAGTAATTATCTATAATTAATTTTTTAAGTAAAAATAGCATATGTTTAGCTTTTAAATTAGATAGTTATAAAACTGTTTGTATAAATGGAATTGAAATTCGTAATTTGTATGAATGATTCGTTGATAAAAGAATGAGAATAAAATATGACAATTTAAAGTAAATATATTAGAAAGAAAAAAAAGAAAGTGGAGAAAGAAGAGGATGGGAGCTTCATGTGCGAGATAAAAAAATGTGGGAATGGATGGGAAGTGGGTAGTTGTATATGCCAAATTTAAAATCATGTCATTATTTCAATCTAATCTAAGGGTTAGCAATATTTCAATTTATATGTATAATGATAGTTTTGGAAAGGAAAGATTGGCACTAAAAGAAGGTATCTTCACTTAGAGTAATAATAGATAGATAACCGATGTAGGTGACTGCTTAATATATTCATTGAATCTAACACGGATAAAATACGGTTCAATTGACCATGAATTAAAATATCAATTCATGCTGAGCTGCTGACTGAGCACTTTTGAATTTTACATATATGGCATTATTATATGGTACACTCCATTTTTTACGGATTATAGATTGACACAACTTAATTTTTATATATTTCACGTTGATGCATGTTAAGATGATTAAGTAAATATAATTTGTGGAACCAGTTTAAATGAAGTAATCTTCGTGAAACATCAGATTTTTGACAAAATTTTGAGGCATTATTAAAGTGGTGGTAAGATGGTGGATATTTTGGTCAAATTGGTGGCAAAAAAGTCTAAGGACTAAATTGTTGGTTCGTTGAGATATTAATGATTAAAGTGAAAATTTGTAATTAGAAAATATAAATTTAACGTCGTCATACCAGGTGGATACCACGTAAGATTCTTTTTCTTGACGGCATTTTCACCTCTATACTAATGTTGCTGTAAAACGGTGGACGTTTTCGAATCGGTGGTTAAAAAAAAAGATCAAAGACTGAACTATTGACTGCGTACAATATTAGAGAAAAAAGCGACTTTTACTTGAACTAGTTTAAACGAAGTAATCTTGGCGAAATAGGGGGTTGTAACAGTTGCCGTGAACCCCTAGTTCCTTTCTGGCTTGAATCTGTGGTTTGCAACCGTGAATTATTTTTGTTTACGAGCCCAACTTCCAAGCCTCGTACTCGAACCGTGACAAGTGTAAATTTTCGTATTAACTTATTTATTCATTTGCTTATGGAAAATCATTTTTCATTTTTCACTTCCGCCTTTTTTAAGAAGGACGAATCTTATCATATGATATTTCTTGTGATATCCGTGGAATCTCGAATATCCATTACTTTTGTAGAATCCCCGAGTCAATGGGACCCCCTCCGATTTGCACGCGAGCTACTTCTTAAAATAGTATGAAACTCAACAGGTCAAACTTCATCTCTGTACAGATCAATGAGCAAATGATGAAAGTACAGGTCCTTTCCTCCTGACCTGAACCATCTTCTTCACTCTCTCTCCCTCTCTCTCTCTCATTCTCCCGCACATATCATAGTGCTTTAAATTGGTGGAAAGTGATTAAATGTGTGGATGAGGAAGAGGGATGACAAAGTCATAAGCAAGTGGTTAATAATCTCCTCATCTTACGCGGAAGTTCTTAAATATAGCAGTCAAAAAAAGAAAACCACCCGGCTACTAGTTAGCTTCTTTCTTCCTATTTATCTGATCTGCCTCATCCTTACTGTTAATGAACGCAGGAACTCCATCCCCGTTTCTCCGTCATGGATTCAGGTTATGTGTAGAAGCAGATGATCACCTTCAAGCTATAGAGAGCCTCCTCGCGAAGTCTAGCAACAAAGGAGAGGCCGAGTCGAGGCCACAATCAAAGAATGGATATGAGCTTCTCCTGGACCCATCAATAATGCAATCGAAGGAAGACTCAACCAAAACTGGTGAAAATGCAGACGTCGGTCCCATCAGATTACTTATCGCAGGCGGGAACATCCTGAATGCTAATTCAATCATCGCACTACCTCGGTTTGTTTCGGTTCCAAATTCAATAATGACATATCTCATTCTGTCCGTCGCAATTGCCTTCGTATCATCACTTGTTTCGTTAGGGCTCCAATCGAAGAAGGCCGCTGCACCATTTATGTACGTGTCTTCAGTACTCATGGGTTCCACAGCTGCTATACTCTTGTACTACCTTTATCCTTATGCTGTCTAGGTAATCTTCCCCTTTTCCGTTCTCTTGTGGTGTCCAGTTATTCTACTAAGAAACTAATGTATGGCTTGCCAAGGTCAGCTTTTTTTGGGGAATCATTTCCTTGAAAACCGCTATTCGATAATTGAAGCTCAGGTATCCAAGTTTGCAGAGAACTCGTACTCGGAATATCTCTGCAAACCAAGCATTTACATAATCTATCCGCGTCTATAGATTATAAATCATTGAAAGTTCTTGTGTTAATTTAACATTAATATGAATTGTCAATTTTCTCTGCACCTTCTTCATGGGGTTTTCTCTATTTCTTTTCCTCTGATTTCTCTTACGAATCATTTGCACTAATTGATAACAAATCATTCTCACAAGCACCAATCAAGACCCAACTTATGGTTAATAAAAGAAGCGATGTTAGATTATCAAAGAAATGTCGAATAGTAAACTGCAAGGCCAATTGCTATTAAGTTCTCTCTTATTCCTGCTCATCTATCATCTGATGGGAGCAAAAACAATGTTACTTCAGCCCTGATCCCATCCTACCTGCCAAAGGCGGCCTCAATGAACTGTGGCCTCCGTTTATGTCACAGCATGTAGGAAGCATCATTTTTTGAGCTTAATGTTCCTGCCATTGTTCTTTGTAAGTGCTCAATCTGATGTCCTATGCCATCCTATAAAGCGGTCTTCATGAATTTAATAACTGAATCATATCATCACATAAGCCAATCTCCTCAGCTAGCTGGATCTAACAACCCTCCAGAACTATAAAGATTTCCTTTCGAAGTCCTCGAAGCAAATAATGCAACAACTTTGCATTTATCCAATATGATTATACATCAAGTATATGGTAATCCTTCATCCTAACTATAGTTTTTATACTCTATCTTAGTCCAATATCATTATCTCTATGCCAAAAAGGACTTTGTCAGCTCAGTAATCCTTATCCTAGTGAATATTCCAGTTCCATCATAATCGTAATAATGTGCTCCTTGCACGCAATGTCCGCTTATGCAAGAGAACAGCCAGACCTTTACTTTTCAATTGACATTTTAATTAGTTGGTCAATTCACCTTTCCAGGCTACCGGTAGTGCTTAATATCAGTTAACCAAAGGTTTCTAGAGTTTTATGGACGAGTCTGTCCATGATCATGTAGCATCATC
This sequence comes from Lagerstroemia fauriei, assembly GCA_025802135.1. NCBI lineage: Eukaryota > Viridiplantae > Streptophyta > Magnoliopsida > Myrtales > Lythraceae > Lagerstroemia > Lagerstroemia fauriei. The sequence continues at coordinate 15,656 of JAOYND010184270.1, forward strand.
ATAATTCATATTCTAATCATTGTGGAAGCTTATAGGTTTCCTCATGAATCAAAACAATATACAACAAATGTTTCTAGGTGTTCTTGGAAAACTAAGATTCTAGTCATAAAAACAAGAGTGGACTAACAGTTTGGTCCCCAAATATGTAAATCGCCAACACTTGAGGATCTCAATTTCAATTTGCATCAATTTAGTCCAAAGATTTGCATTCCGTCTAACAAGTTAGTCCCTCCGTCACCTCGCCTTAACGGAATGCCAACGTGGCCTCCGACCTGGCAATAACACCGTCAAACTTACCCCTAAAACCCTAAATGACGTCGTTTCTTAGTCTTAATCTATATAACACAAACTCATTAGAGCTTGCCGCCAAAAACAAATCGTCTCTCCTATTTTTTATGCCCTAATCACACTCTGATCAACGTAGAGAAGAAGCTATTATCATCGACAGGAGTTGCTCGGATTTTCACTGAAGATCAAGTTCAGAAAGGAGTTGTTGTGGAGGTGATCAAGGTCAGTGAAGCTTTCTCTTGTGACAATGTGCTTCATTTGTTCTGTAAAAATGCAAAAGGTGGTTCTCCTGTTCTGTTGGTCATTATAATACCTTATAACATATTGTGACTTGCATTTTTTTTCGAGTTCTGTAACTAGATCATGGGAGAAGACAGTGAATGGAGTGACGAGGGTGCAGCAGATATGCATGAGGATGATTCTGAGAGTTCTGAAGATGATACATATACTCCTAGAGAGGACGAGTTAGATGAAGCTGATGATGAGTACATTGCAGAAGTGGAAAAAATAATGGAGAGGGTTGAAGGTACATCTCGAAGTGGGGAAAGCTCTAAGCAGACAAAGACAAAAGTGAGGGCTCATAATCGTAGGTTTGAAAAACCAACGGAAGAGGAGGAAGAAAGATTTGTAAGTGTAATGGAAACAGAGGGACTGTTCTCTGTGTCAGTTAATGAGGAAGAACGTGTGCCTATGACATTTACTGAAGTGGATGATGAATACCATTCTGAAGAGTTTGAAAGCTTGAAGGGGAGTGAAGATGAGGATGAGAAGAAGCCACCTGAATTTAACCAACAGAGTCCATATATTGAGGTACATTTAGAGTTGTTAATGACTTTCCCAACTCTAAAATTGTTTAAAGAAGCTGTCAAGGATTACAATATATTTCGTGGGAGAGTTGTTAAATTCAAAAGAAATGATAGGATGAGATGCAGGGTAAACTGTTGTGAGGCTAATTGTCCTTGGGAGATATATTGTTCTTGGACAGAACAGTTGGGTGATTTCTAAGTGAAAGGTCTCAATCCTAATCATACATGTTGCAGGGTTCTGAAGAATCCTTTAGCAGATAGGAAATGGGTGGGGAAGAAACTAGTGGAAAAAATGATAAGTGACCCAGAGATGAAAGTCATAGATGCATATAAGTTCATGGCTGACAAATATCAGGTACAACTTGTAGAGATGAAGCTTTATAGAGCAATGAACATTGCCAAAGAGATTGTTGAAGGCTCTGAGAAAGAGTAGTATGCTACATTATGGGATTATTGTGCAGAGCTGAGGAGAAGTAACCCTAGGACCACATTACAGTTAGGGTTGAGAGAGTTGATCTGAATTCACCTGCTAAGTTTGATAGGCTATACATATGTTTTCAGGCATGCAAGTCTGGGGTATTAACTGGTTGCAGACCTCTGATAGGTCTTGATGGTTGCTTCCTTAAAGGTTATTATGGAGGCACATTGTTAGCTGCAGTAAGTCAAGATGGG
>JAOYND010184367.1:0-17419 GCA_025802135.1 Lagerstroemia fauriei
GCTCCTTCCTATCCTTTCAAGAGTAGCACTACTTTACAAACAATTGAAAAAATAGCATCCCATTGTAATGAAAGACCATATTACCCTCTTTTCAATTATTTTAAAATTCCCTCCATTGTTCGTCTCTGCTCTTTCTCCCTTTCCCTCCATCTGCCCTTTCTCCCTTTTCCTCCATTATCTCTCTCCCCTTTCTCCCTTCAACGAGCATCACGGGCAGCCTCACCGGACAGCAGCTCCTCACTGGAAACAGGCTGCCTCACCGGACAGCACATCAGCTCCTCATCGATCCCTTACCCTCCCAGCGAAAAGCAACGAGGATTGTTGAGGTATTTTGTGTTATTGAGTGTCACCGACGACCAGGAACAGGTGAAAATTCGCCGAGACCTATTTAGACTTTATCGGGACCTACTTATAATTTATCGGGACGTATTTATAATTTTTCGGGAATTATTTATAATTTTTCGGGACCGTTTATCTGTACCTACTTAGAGTTTATCGAGACCTATTTATAATTTCTCGGGACCTACTGATTATTTTTCGGGACCTGTTTATCGGTACCTATTTAAACTTTATCGAGACTACCTGATACCGAAAAAGCACACAAATGACTTTCTCATGAGTTTCGGGATAAAATTATTTATGTAACTGTGCTAGCAAACTATCTGTGTAACTTCGGGACCAAATTATCCATTTAACTTCTTTACGAAATATGTATTTATCGGGACCAATTTGGAATTTCCCTTGACCAGTTTCATTTTTCTCGGGACCTATTAGACAATTTCTGGGACCAAATGAGCCCTTTAACTTCTTGACCAAATGTGCATATATCGGGACCAATTTAGAATTTTCCTTAACCAGTTTCATTTTTCTCGGGACTTGTTGGACAATTTCCGAGACCAAATTAGCCCTCTAACTTCTTGACCAAATGTGCATATATCAAGACCAACTTGAAATTTCCCTTGACCAGTTTCATTTTTCTCAGGACCTATTGGACAATTTTCGGGACGAAATTAGCCCTTTTACTTCTTGACCATATGTGCATATATCGGGACTAATTTAGAATTTCCATGGACCAGTTTCATTTTTCTCAAGACCTATTGGACAATTTCCAGGACCAAATTATCCCTTTAACTTCTTGACCAAATGCGCATATATCGGAACCAATTTGGAATTTCCCTTGAACAATTTCATTTTTCTCGGGACCTATTGTACAATTTCTGGGACCAAATTAGCCCTTTAACTTCTTGACCAAATGTGCATATATCGGGATCAATTTGGAATTTTACTTGACCAGTTTCATTTTTCTCGGGACCTATTGGACAATTTCTGAGACCAAATTAGCCCTTTAACTTCTTGACCAAATGTGCATATATATCGGGACCAATTTGAAATTTCCCTTGACCAGTTTCATTTTTCTCGGGACCTATTGGACAATTTTCGGACCAAATTGGCTCTTTAACTTCTTGACCAAATGTGCATATATCATGACTAATTTGAAATTTTCCTTGACCATTTTCATTTTTCTTGGGACCTGAGGGAAAAGTTGTTTATCAGTCGAGCCCAGTTCCGTCTGGTCGTTTCACAGGAGAAGGACAAAGTAGACTTGGTCTTCCTAGAAGTCGTCCTTGCCAGACATGTGGTCGTATGCATGCAGGAGAATGTCGAGCACAATCTAGTGGATGTTTCCATTGTGGACGGTTGGGCCACCTCAAAAATTTTTGTCCACTGCTATCAAGAAAAGACGTAACTTAGCTTCCAGTGTGGAATGAAGGGACATTTACAACGAGATTGTCCTCAGATCGCTTCATCAATTGGTAGTGCTAACGTGGACAGTGGAATCAGAGGGAGATCTTTCCCAACCAGAGGATGAGGACAGGCGAGTGCATAGCAAAGTTATCGGGGTCGAGGAACTGGATCAACAGCAAGTGACACAAGGCAGTCAACTCCTAGAACGACTCAAGTGGATAAGCCCTCGACACAAGGAAGAGTTTTCACCTTGACAAAGCGTGATGCAGAGGCGACCCCGACAATTGTCACAGGTAATTTAACTCTCTTCACAAGTCAGCACAAGTACTTATAGATCCAGGCTCCACTCATTCTTTTATCTCATTACACTATGCAAAACATGCCAATGTCCCCCAAGAATCATTAGATCATTATATGTCCATTGCAACACCCACTGGGGAGAGCGTAGTTGTTCATAAGATATATCGCGGGTGTCTCATTCAGCTTGGGGATAAAAAGATGGAAGTGGATCTGATACCGCTGGATATCCGAGATTTTGATATTATATTGGGCATGGATTGGCTTTCTTCTCATCATGCGTCCATTGAGTGCTATAGAAAAGAAGTTATATTCAAGATACCGAATGAGGCTGAATTTAAGTGGCACGGAGACCAGAGAGGCGTACCATTTAGTTTCATATCCTATATTAAAGCAACTAAGTTGTTGAGGCAGGGATGTGAAGGCTATGTAGTGTATGCCGTGGCTACTGGGGCAGAATCACTGAAAATAACTGAAATTCCCGTGGTTTGTGAGTTCCAAGATGTATTTCCAGAGGACCTGCAAGGGTTGCTGCCAGACAGGGAAATTGAATTTACCATTGAATTAGAGCCAGGCACCGCACCAATTTCCATGATACCATATCGTATGGCCCCAACTGAACTTAGGGAATTGAAGACACAGTTACAAGAACTGTTGGAAAATGGATTCATCAGGCCTAGTGTATCACCTTGGGGTGCTCCTATGTTACTTGTCAAGAAGAAAGATGACACTTTGAGACTGTGTATTGATTACAGACAATTGAATCAAGTTACTATACGCAACAAGTATCCATTTTCGTGAATAGATGACTTGTTTGATCAGCTCAGGGGTGCCGGTGTGTTTTCAAAGATTGATCTCCGATTGGGATATCATCAGCTGAAGATAAAAGATTTAGATGTTCCCAAGACTGCTTTTCGTACCAGATATGGACATTATGAATTTCTCGTGATGCCTTTCGGTTTGATGAACTCTCCTGCAGCTTTCATGGATTTGATGAATCGAGTGTTTCAGCCTTATCCTGACGGATTTGTGGTAGTCTTCATTGATGATATTTTGATATATTCAAGGGACAAGGATGAACATGAACAACATCTGAGAATTGTCTTGCAAACGTTGAGGGAGAAACAACTTTATGCCAAGTTCAGTAAGTGTCAGTTCTGGCTAGATCAAGTGGAATTTCTTGGGCATGTGATTACAGGAGAAGGCATATCAGTCGACCCTGCAAAGATTGAAACTGTTCTGAATTGGAGTCGACCCAGTAATGCAATAGAAGTATGGAGTTTTCTAGGCTTAGCGGGATATTATCAAAGATTCGTAGCTGAATTTTCTCTTATTGCCGCTCCACTAACGATGTTGACTCGGAAGAATATAAAATTTGAGTGGACAAAGGACTGTAAGTAGAGTTTTCAAGAATTGAAGAATCTATTAACCACTGCACCAGTGCTCATCATACCATCACCAGAATAAAGTTTTGTGATTTATAGTGATGCAGCTCATCAAGGGTTAGGCTGTGTGTTAATGCAACATGGTAAAGTGGTGGCCTATGCTTCTCAACAACTCAAGAATCACGAAAGGAACTACCTTACACACGATCTTGAGTTGGCTGCTGTAGTGTTCGCCTTGAAGATTTGGAGCCATTATCTCTATGGTGCAAAATGTGAAATCTACACAGACCACAAGAGTTTAAAATATTTGTTTACCTAGAAGGAGCTTAATTTGAAGTAGAGGCGATGGATGGAATTGATAAAAACTATGACTGCATGATTCATTACCATCCAGGAAAGGCTAACGTGATTGCAGATGCATTAAGTCACAAATCTTCAGCAATCTTGGCAGGTATTTACAGTGTTCAAGACATGTTATTTGATGAATTAAGATCATTGAATGTTAAACTGGAAGCGACAAGGACTGGGGCAATGATGGCTATTTATGATATGAAGCCAGTTCTAATTGATCGGATTCGAGAGGCACAATAAGAAAACCCATTCCTAACAAAAGTGAAGAGCCAGATAAATGAAGAAAAGAGAGCTGATTTTACACTTACTGAGGACGATACATTGATGTTTCACAACAGAATTTGGGTACCAAACAATAATGAGTTAAAGAAAGAGATTCTCACAGAGGCTCATAGTTCACTTTACGCCATGCACCCTGGCAGTACAAAGTTGTACCACGGTCTGAAAACAAGCTACTGGTGGAATAATATGAAGAGAGATGTAGCAGATTTGTTATGAAATATTTAGTGTGTCAACAAGTCAAAGCAGAACATTAGCATCCATCAGGATTACTCCAACCACTGCCTGTTTCAGAGTGGAAATGGGAGAGGATCACCATGGACTTCGTATCTGGCCTACCTCGGACATAGAAAGGGATGGGTGATAGTTGATCGTTTGATGAAATCTGCTCACTTTCTACTAGTCAAATCAACATTTGCAGTTGATATGTTGGCACAACTGTTCATTAATGGGATAGTCGGGCTTCATGGAGTTCCAGTATCTATTATATCAGACAGAAGCTCGTATTTTACTTCAAAATATTGGAATATTTTTGTGAATGCTATGGAAGCCAAGTTGAATCTAACCACTGCTTTTCATCCAAAAACTGATGGACAGTCAGAACGAACCATTCAAACCTTGGAAGATATGTTGAGAACTTGTGTCATAGAATTTACAGGCAGTTAGGATGACTATTTACCTTTGATGGAATTTGCCTATAACAATAGTTATCAGTCCAGCATTGGCATGGCACCACATGAATCTCTTTATGGCAGAGTTTGTCGCCAGTGTGCTGGAATGAAGTTGGAGAACGACAGTTAACCGACCCTGAGATTGTAGACTTGACTGTTGAGAAAGTAAAAATCATCAAAGACAGGTTAAAAACACCCCAAGACCGGCAGAAAAACTATGCAGACAAGCGGAGGAAAGATCTTGAATTCCAGGTGGGTGATTACGTCTTTCTGAAGGTATCTCTTTGGAAGGGTATCATGAGATTTGGCAAGAAGGGAAAACTCAGTCCAAGGTACATCGGGCCGTATGAGATTCTTGAACGCATTGGCAAAGTGGCATATAGATTGGCTCTACCTCCTGATCTGTCTCGTATACACAATGTGTTTCACGTCTCTATGCTACGTAAGTATGTACCAGATCTTTCCCATGTTCTCAGTTATCAACCAGTTGAGCAAAGTGAAGACTTGACTTATGAGGAAGAACATGTGGCAATACTTTATAGAAAAGAACAGATCCTTCGAATGAAGAGAATACTGCTGGTGAAGGTTTTATGGAGAAGTCAGTCAAGAGAAGAAGTAACCGGGGAATCTGAGGATGCTATGCAAATTAAATATACCTAACGTTTCCTTGTATCAGGTAAATGATTTCGAGGATGAAATTTTAATTGGTGGGGAGGAATTGTGAGCTCAGCCAGCCCATGGGCCTTGGCCCAATAGAAAGCCCATAGACAACTTCCAAGCCTGATTGATAAAATTTGGCTGCAACTTTCCCACCACCACACGTGTCATACATATATATTAGTCACCGATCAAGTTTAATCACTTTTCGGCATAAAAAAAATAGAGAACAGAGAGTGCGAGAGAGAATGGCGAGAGCGAGCTGAGGAAACGAAGACGACAAGCGAGAAACAATTAGGTAATTGAGATCCAATTCGAATCAAATAAATTATGTCATTCAATGTTATATACATAGTTTAGTAGGATTTAGTTAGAATGATGTATTCCTACGAGTTTTAACATGATAGGGAAAGTCATAGAATAAATAAAAGTAGAATGAATAACACTTTAGAATCATTTTTAGAATCATTTTTAATATAAACATATATGATATATCTTGATTTTATTATAAATGATGCGATTGGAACTTAGGAGATCAAACATAGACATCTTGCCGATTCAGCAAAGTGAAGGAATTGCTCGAAGGGGGTTGTGAGTACTCTTTTTCGTTGTATAATGATTTATAGTATCTATATATATTATGCGATCGTTTCGTGGAGAACATATATATGTATATATATATATGTATAACGTGTGCCTGGCTGATTTGCATGCAATATAAATAAAGACGAATACGCATATATGGGTTGCATGCATATATATATAAATTGCATGCATGCACAGATATATAAGGGTGCATTGCATGGCTAAAGTATTCACTTAGTATATATATATATATATATGATTTGCATGGCTGAATGTTGCATGGCTGACTTCAAAATGCATTCTCATATGTATTTTTGCATGATTGTATGTGATTGTAAGTAGTCATGGTGACCGCTAAGCCGACGGACTAGAAATGGCTCAGAAAAAGAAAAGAAAAGAAAAGATAAAGAAAAGTGGAAAAAGAGAGATATTTAATTTATAGCCGGTCTCCAGCGATGTTTAAAAGTAAGATAATAAAAATTGCTCTTGCCACCAGAGGGTAATGGGCAGCCCCCACAGAGTGCGGTGTGCAGATGAAAGGCACTAGGAGATGGGAGGAAGAATATATCGATTGAGGCACGGGGTCACGGTATCGTCGGAGAGAGGTAGTGTCGATACCGTCATAACTTTGTCGCAGAGGGAGTGCGACCCCATAGCTATTGTTTGTTATGATTGATTGTATGCATTACATATATAGTAATTGTGGAATATAATCATTGTTATCATTGTTCTGATTTGATAATGCGTATTGTGCCGATAATTTTAATTATAATATTATTCTACTTGGAAAATCTGTACTCACTGAGCATGCAACTCACCTCCTGCGATATTTTCTTATCCAAATAAATAGAGGAAAGATAAGTCGCTCAGCTGCCATTTTGTATTGGGGATCGACATTAGGCCTTTTTGATAATTAGGCTATCAAGATATGTACAGTAGAAGTGTGAAGTTTCTGCATATAATGTTACGACCTTAACTTTTGGTTGGAATTATTTTTAGAACGTAAGGAATGTGTTGTGATTATGAATATAATGCTGGATAAGAGAGTATCTGGATGGAATTTATAGCAGATTTGTTAAATATGGAATACTGAGAAAAATAAGAGGAAATTCTGCTGAAATTTCGGGTTGTGACAATCGGGACCAATTTGGAATTTCCCTTGACTAGTTTCATTTTTCTCGGGACCTATAGCACAATTTTCGGGACCAAATTTAGCCCTTTAACTTCTTGACCTAATGTGCATGTATATCTAGACCAATTTGAAATTTCCCTTGACCAGTTTCAATTTTCTCTGGACCTATTGGACAATTTCCGGGACCAAATTAGCCCTTTTAACTTCTTGACCAAATGTGCATATATCGGGACCAATTTGAAATTTCCCTTGACCAGTTTCATTTTTCTCGGTACCTGTTGGACAATTTCGGAGACCAAATTAGACTTTAACTTCTTGAACAAATGTGCATATATCGGGACCAATTTGGAATTTTCCTTGACCAGTTCATTTTTTTCGGAACCTATTAGACAATTTCCGGGACCAAATTATCCCTTTAACTTCTTGATGAAATGTGCATATATCGGGACCAATTTGGAATTTCCCTTGATCAGTTTCATTTTTCTCGGGACCTATTGGATAATTTTCGGGACCAAATTATCCCTTTAACTTCTTGACCAAATGTGCATATATCAGGACCAATTTTGAATTTCCCTTGACCAGTTTTATTTTTCGTGGGACCTATTGGACAATTTTCGGGACCAAATTATCCATTTAACTTCTTGACCAAATGTGTATTTATCAGGACCAATTTGACATTTCCCTTGACCAATTTCATTTTTCTCGGGTCCTATTGGACAATTTCCGAGACCAAATTAGCTCTATAACTTCTTGACCAAATGTGCATATATTGGCACAAACCTTTCGGCACAAGGAATCCCTAAATTTTGTTCCATTTGCACAAATCAAATTATAATTGATCCTAACAGACTACAAATTATGAAAAATCAATAGGTCCCGATGAGATACCAATTGCTCCAGATACAATATTAATAGGTCACGATGATATATTAATTGGACCCTGTGAGGTTTTAACAGTTCCTAACAAACAATATCTTGCAAATTTAACAAATCATCCAACAAATCCAACGACAACTTAATAGATTATATCCAGCAAATCAAAATCCAATAAGCAGTGAAGAGTAATCCAACAAGTATTGAAGAGTCATTGGGTCCCGATGCAAATTAGATAGGTCCCTATTATGTAGCAATTGGTCCTGAACCAAATTAGATAGCCCTATTCCCCCTCGAAAATGTATCAAAAACAAGGAAAATTATTGAGTAAGGACCAGCAGCAACTATGGGAACCATTCAGTAGCAAAACAATATCAACTCAGCCCAGCTCAATCGCTAATCACAACATTGTAATCTAATGATCGTAACGAACACTCATCACAGTAAGAAACTGGTCCGAACGACGAATACCCAATAACCGTATCACTCCTAGAACCGGCCATGAGTGTGTCTCACCTAACTCAGGTTGGAGAGGCGGGGCGTCGGGCCTTGAGCAGCAGCAAGAACCAAGAAGAGTCAGCCTTGAGCAGCAGTAAGAATAGTCGGCCTTGAGCAGCAGCAAGAATAGTCGACCTTGAGCAGATCGGGGGTCGGGCGTTGCAGATTTGGGCGTCGGGCTGGACGAGTAGCAGCAAGAAGAGTCGGGAGGAGCAGCAGCAGCTTCGGCCCAGGAGGAGTAGCAGCAAGCTTCTGCTGGGAGGAGCAGTAGCAATCTTCAGGCGAAAGAGGAGGTGGGAGGAGGCTGGGCTGTAGGAACCTTCGGCCAGGAGGAGCAGCAGCAACCTTCTGGAGAAAAAGGAGGCGGAGCTTCGGTGAAAGAGGAGGCGAAGGAGGCTGGGCTGCAGGAACCTTCAGCTAGGAGGAGCAGCAGCAACCTTCGGGCGAAAGAGGAGGCGGAGCTTCGGTAAAAGAAGAGGCAGATCTTCGGTGAAAGAGGGGGCGGGAGGAGGCTAGGCTGCAGGAATCTTCGGCCTGGAGGAGCAGCAGCAACCTTCGGGTGTAAGAGGAGGCGGAGTTTCGACGAAAAAGGAGCCGGAGCTTTGGACGAAAGAGGAGCCGGAGCTTTGGACGAAAGAGGAGGCGAGAGGAGGTTGGGCTGCAAGAAGAATAGGCAAGAGGTTAGGGTTAGAGAATGAGAGGGGTAGAATTGGAATTATTAAAAAATTCACTAGACAACCTTAAATAGTGATGCTATTTTTTGAAACTGATATAAAATGGTGTTAGCTATAAAAGCACTCCTTGGAGTGGTGCTAAATAAATTTTTACCTCTTCTAAATACCTCTCTAGCATCATCATCTACTATTCTTTTTTTCCACTTTCCCTTAGCTAACCATTCCTCTCCTTCCTTTTAATAGAGAGCCTTTCCATAGCCTCCCCCAAACTAGAAGGAATAAAAGCCAACTTGTCCCCTAAGCCCTCCTCCTCCAAGGCAATTCCACAAAATACCCACCATCACCCACCTTTTTAGTAGACTGGGACTTAAATTTCTTCATTCACTAGATCTATCCTACACAAGACCTCCATCAAGTTCTACTCAAATTGTTAACCCCTGAACTCGACTGATCAATGATTATCTCACCAAGATAAGGGATAAATCTAACTATTTCTCCACTTGAGGGCTTTTGCCTCATTTTTTGTGCTTGAGATAGGTCATTAGCATCAAGACATCTAGCATCAACAAGGTTAAGCTGGGACTAGGCAAATCATGCTCAAAACTGCTAATAGGCTTAAAATCCTTCATAGCCTCCCTACACACATGGCCAAAACCTCCCTCATAGCTATCAGGTTCCTTAGGAACATAAGAAAATTCAGGTCTCTCGGAAATAACATCACAAAAATCCTTCCCACCTCCTCCTCCCTAATCCATTTTAAGGTTACTAGTATTCAAAAATAAAAATAAAAATCTTTCTAGCGAGATTTTCCGTCAGCTAAGGCCCACAATTCTTATCACAAGCATCTTTTTATCTAATTGACAATATCTATCAATGTGATCAATATAGCCATATCTGAAGCAGAAATCACCAAGTTTCTCCTACTTAAGATCCACACAAATCAACTCATTAACCAAATTCCAAACCCAAAAATCTCTAACAAAAGGTTTCCTGACTTCCACTTCAATCCTAACTATCAACAAACTCCTCCAAATACCATACATAAATCTAGTAGGCTCAACTTCAAGGACATCTCCAACTCTGCTTCCTAAGATCCCTCCATTATTTCCAGATATCAAATCTGAAGATAGAAAATGGAACTGAATCCAAATAGCAATCTTATTGTAGTCAATGTCATCAATATATTGATTAGCTTCAAATCTTTTTAACACAAGTCAAAGTACCATTAACAGTCCAAGGACATTCTTTCATAAATCTATTAGCACTGCAGTGACTTTTAAAAGCAAAAGAAATATATTTTTTCCTAATATCTGTGATGTGAACTTCCCCCATACTAATCCAGGTCCGTTTCAAAATATTAGGCAAAGTTCATTTGTTAAAATCCTTCTCGGAGAGCAGTCGACTGGCTAGAATTGATTCCAAATTAAGGTCCTTATTCACCTCATCCAAGACAACTACCTCAGAATCTTCTAACTTATCCATACAAAGCATCTTAGTAGAACGATCCAAAGGCCAGTTCTTAACAATCATCTTAACAACCATACAAATATAAAACAACCTAACTGAGACCTTATCCAAAGAAACTTCTGATAAAAGTAGACAGAAAACTAGGATTAGGAATTCAGTGCTACTGACGCAAGATCTCCGCACAGTCAGAACGGATCAAATACTGCTTTTTTAAGAAACCTCCTTTTGGTCATGAATTAATCCAACTAAATATGATTCGACAATATATTGATGACCAAGTATATTTGTTGTCGATTTTGACCCGACTAAGTGATCTAATTTATTTTAAAGAATGAGCCATAATGACAACTTGCAAAGTATGGGGACTAATATGCAGATACCAAAAAGAAAATTTTAATTCAATGATGGGTGGAGTGGAAATTAACAAAACTTCAGGCACTTTTTTGCATTTTGAGGGTTATGGTCCCTAGGTCACATGCTATAAATTTGAACTCCCGACATCCCATTAGTCAAGAGGGTGAATAGATAGAGAGGTTAACCACATCTCTCAAAAGGTTGCATAAGATCTAGAAGAATAGAACCCCTTGATAATGCTATTTTTTACTATGGATCCAGGTATGTTATCATTTATATTTTGTATAATATCTCTTAATGATCTCGACATGCATAATTATGGGTTCTTTGAAATTTTACGGCTTCAATCCCAACACAGGATGCTAAGTTAATTTTTTAATTTGATTTAGGGAGATTTGCACAACCCCTTTGCTTAAACATCTTTTTTTTTTCATGTACATAGAAAGCACATAGGCCTAGAAAAGGTACAAGGAAAGAGGGATAAAATGGGCACAGGAAGTCTCACTGATGAAATCGAACCCATGACCTTAGGTCGCAAAGCGAGAGTAGTACCAACTGTACTAGGCCATTTTTCTCCCTAAACATCTTATTTTGGATAATAAGAAAATGAGTTAATAATATAAGATTTTGGTATATCTCTAGAGAGGTGAATGGTATAACTTATTTCCTTTCAAAATATAATAGAGATATGGCTGGAATTGACTAGGAGCTTTGCACTTTCTCATAACAATGATCATTTTGATTTTATTTCCAATTAAACCTTAAGTTGTTAACTTATTATTTCCAAAATGAATCATCAAATATTCAAAAGAGGAATTACGACAAAGTTATGATTTTTAAAATTTTATGCAGAAAAGCTATATAAACAATAGGGTAAATTACATAGAAAAAGTTGCGTACTCATTTTCTCATAAAAAGCCAAACAATTCAAAATTGAAAAATAAAATTATTTAGCTTCATTTTGTACCCAAATTAAACTAGACCTTTCAAAATTTTAAAAAAATAATACGTGGTTTCTTTTTAATCTCAATTTATGCCAGAATTTCATATTTTAGAATTAAAATCACATTATTTTAGTTTACTATTGAATTAGGCTAGCTCGTCTAACTTGACAGTGAACATTAGATTACTAATCCTTCCGAACATTTTTCTTCATTGCAAAATAAAAGTATATTATAAATTTTCTTTAAATTTACATCAAATTCTTATATATAAAACTCTCTTCGTATTTTCTCATAACTAATATTAATCTTAATTAGGAGAAAATTATTAAATTAATTTTAAATAAAATTATTTTGTCGACTTGTAGATACATGATAATAAAAGACCAAGTGGAATATATTATCCAAACATATGAATTACACTACCTTTCTATTCCTAAATTTATTGCCACGTGATGGAGAAATAAAATAGAGTTACATGGGATGATTATTTTTTAAGTACGTAATTAAGCGCATAATAATTTTTATTATTATTAAACCGCATGATTTTTTCTGCAATGCTTCTGGTCAAAAGGTGAGTGCTACAAAGACTAACATGTTTTTCTCTCGAAATGTTCCTGCAGAAGTTCGAGAGGAAATTGTGCAGAGTGGCAACTTCACGGCCGCTACCTCAACGGGAAGATACTTAGGAATTCCTCTAGTCCTTCGGCAGGTGCATTGTGATTACTTCCTTCAAGTTCTTGATAGGGTTCCAACTAATCTAAGTGGTTAGTCTTCAACTCTTTCTACAGTTGGGAGGGTCATACTTGTTCAGTAAGTTATTCGGTCAATTCCCTTGTATTTCATGCACATCATGAAACTGTCCATATCAAAATGTTTGGAGATTAATCAACTTGGCATGAATTTCATTTTGGGACAAACCTTAGATTGACATAGCATACAATTGGTGAGATCGGATGTCATTACATAGCCCAAGGAAAGCGGAGGTCTTGGTTTAAAACGGCTTGATATTTTCAACGATGCATTACTAGTCAAACTGGGATGCAGTTTCCTGATAAAACAAAATGAACTCCGGGCTCACGTCCTCTTGAACGAATACCTTGGGAGCTTAAGAGAGGCATTCAAACTATATTCCACCCCTTCAGATTCCTAGCTCTGGAAGGCTATTGTGAATACCTGGAATAAGGTATCTAAACCAATCGCACGGTCAATAAGCCGAGGAGATAGAGTTTGATTTTGAGAGGATACCTGGGTACCCGATTGTGATGCTTTTAACTCGTGAGCAGTTAGCACCATTGAATCACATCTTCATGGGAGATATGTGGCTGATTTTGTCACGACATTGGAGGTGGGTTTTATCATTCCTTTTGTTGACCACACCACGACACTCCGCATTGCTGCAGTTCATCCCCTTCTTGATGGGCTGAACCTAATCAAATGTACTAGAGGCTAGTGGTAGATGGCAAATTCTCGGTTTCTTTGGCATATGTGCTCTTGACAGCAAGTGAATGGTGTGGAATGAATAAATTATGGAAAATCATTTGGAGCTGGACTAATCCTTGGAGAATCAAATGCATCCTTTGGCTTGTTGCTCACAATTGACTCCTCACCAACGACCATCGAGTGAGGCAAAACTTATCAATATTGAGTTCTTATGCTGTTTGTCTTGGGGGGATTGAGAGAGCTGTTCATGTGATTCAGGATTGTCCTATAGCTTGTAATATTTGGCTCAGGCTTGTTCCTAGTTAGTTTCATTTCTCCTTTTCCATACTATTACACTCATGGTTGCTTTCAAATATGGAAAATGATGGCATCAAAATTGGGGCTATCATTGGGATATCCTTTTTGCGACTGGATGTTGGTTATTATGGTCTTCGAGGAACAAAACACTTTTTTATAATAGTTTCTCTAGACCATCTTTGCAACATGTAGCTATATCTTACAGTGCTGCAACCTTTTCAAAGGTTACCTCTTTATGTGTCAAAATGATCAAACCTCATAGATCATGGAAATGGATACATTGGTGTAAACATCCACATGATTGGATTAAGGCGACTACAAATAGTCCTTTACGAGGCAATCTAAGTGCAGTCAGTGCAGGCGGTTTGCTTAGAAATGAAGATTGTCAGTGACAGATCGGGTTTACTTGCATTACTAGAATTAGAGCAAAGGTGAACTCTGTCGAGTCCTTACGGGTCTTGAGAAAGTGTGGGACCTAGGTTATCGTCAAATTATATAGGAAATTGATTCTGACATTGTTCGAAGGTTGGTTATGAGCTCTGATCAAAATAAAAATAGTTCTCTAAAATTCCCTCTCTCTAAAATTCTCTCAAAATTTCCTCCCGTTATCTAACCAGTTCATACAAAAATTCTTCCTTTTTGGAGGAATCATCTAAAGTCTCCTTTGTGGAGGAATTATTATCCAAGTCTCCTTTGTGGAGGAATCAATTCCCTCCTTCGTTGAGGGCTAAATCTTCAAGCGCATTTACTGCACCTCTACCTTCGGGAGAGTTTCATCTTCTCCCCTTGGGAGTATTTCCCTTCACTACCTTTACAGCCTCCACACTCCTTTTCCGGAGAAAGGCAAGAAAAATCCGATCTTTACAATTTTACGTCACCCTGGAGAAAGATCTTCTACAGGGACTCGACCTTTCGGAAAGACGACAGGGATTCGACCCTTCGGAAAAAGGTGAACTTTCTCTCGTGCATCTCTCCCCGTTGGAGCCCTAACGCTGTCTTCTACCCAAAATCAGTCCGAGAAAGAAATAGCTAAATGATTGAAAGAAAGATCGGTTCGTCAGTTTCAAAAGAGTCAGAGTGGTGTGCTTGCTGAAAGGATTGGATTAAAAACAAAGAAACAGGACAGATCAAAGCTTTGCCATCGTAGATCTGAGGTATATTACTTGCATGCACCAAGGTGAATGGTTTCACCCGTCAAGACTTTGTTCTGTAAGAGGGATCCACCACAAGAAGACAGTGCCTAACATCTGGAGGTTCTGATCTGGTTTCAATAGAAGAAATTGGGATGATTCCTTACTGTGGAAGAGGAAAAGTTGAGGGTTTTTGGGAAAATTGCTCTTTTCAGTGACAATCATCTTCGGATCTACCTCTTCACCTAGATTGGGTAACAAGATATGAGTCCTTAAACAGCTTCTGGGATTTCTGTTACATTATGTCATGCTCTATTATAACTCTCATTATTTGCCCGAGATATTAATTTGTTAATTCTGTTGTCTTTTAATATCTTTGAAGAAGCATCTGTGCTTAATAGGAAAATTGGTTGGATCTTGTAAAATAATTGCATGCAAAGATAGATATTTAGCACCAGTTCACCTTCCTAATATTTTATTGCTTCTATCCATATACCTCTAAGGTCATTAATCTGTGGCAGATTATTACTAGTTTAGATTAACAAGTATTATATAGATATATACAATTTTATATGAGAGCTCTGGTTGTTTAATATTAAGCTTGCATGTTACAATAACCTATTTACTTTGCATGTTGTTAGTTCGAATGCCTTTACTTGATCTCATTTGCTTCAATACCAAAAACCAAAATAAAAAAGACTGATCTATTTCTCTTGAAACTGATTGTTGGGCTCATTTTTCA
This sequence comes from Lagerstroemia fauriei, assembly GCA_025802135.1. Taxonomy (NCBI): domain Eukaryota; kingdom Viridiplantae; phylum Streptophyta; class Magnoliopsida; order Myrtales; family Lythraceae; genus Lagerstroemia; species Lagerstroemia fauriei. The sequence goes on from JAOYND010184367.1 coordinate 15,523, forward strand.
CTGTTGTCAACCACAAGAAGTATATTGCTATGAGTATTATTAGTTGGAATTGTAGGGGCCATGGAGGTGCCCCTACAATTCGTTCTCTACGTTTGCTCCAAAGAAAATATAAACCTCAATTGACCTTTTTGTCTGAAACTAGAATGAAGGAATCTAGGTGTGAGGCATTAGCAAAGAGGTGGAACATGGCTGGATCCTTTTCGGTGGATCCTATTAAGAAATCTGGTGGATTGTGGCTACTATGGAATGAAGAGGCGGAGATAAAAATTCTGCACTATTCTTCCTTTATGATACATGTGTCTCTTAAACATATATCATTAGAAAAATCATGGTTTGTCACATTTGCATATGGCCCTGCATATTGGTCTCAAAAGAAGGATTTTTGGTGTAAAATGACTGATATGGCTGATCAAATAAAAGCTCCATGGATTATAATAGGTGACTTGAATGAACTCATTAACTCAGAAGAAAAAAGGGGTGGTAGATCTCTATCATCTTCATCAAGAACATTTTTGCAAGATTTCGTAAGTCATTCTGGTCTCATTGATTTAGGTTTTATTGGGGATATCTATACTTGGACTAATAAAAGAACGGGGGTGCTAATATCAAAGAAAGACTTGATAGGGCCTTAGTAAATATGGATTGGAGAATTATGTTTCCAAGAGCTGTACTGCATCATTTAACCATAAACAAGTCAGACCATAAACCCATTATGCTCGAAATTTTACCTAAAAATAATAGTCAACCCAAACCATTTAGATTCTACGCAGCTTGGCTAACTGATCCATCCTGCAAACAAGTTATTAGGGAGGCTTGGAACAAGGATTGTCGGGGGTCAACGCCCTTCATTCTCTCTGAAAAAATCAAGTATACGAAAGAAGCTTTGAAATCTTGGAATAAGTTACACTTTAGAATGAAACCTCCTACTCTGGATAATAAAATAGAAGAGGAAAAATTAGAATTAGAGTTAGATAATCTTTTACTTAGGAATGATTTAGTATGGAGGCAAAAATCTAGAGAACAATGGTTAAAGGAAGGAGATCGTAACACAAAATTCTTTCATCTTTCAACAGTTATTAGAAGGCAATACAATTCCATTCACTCCATTAAAAACAATAATAATGAAAGGATTACTGATTATGAACAGATAAGTGATTACTTCATACAAAATTTTCAGAAGCAGTTCAGTAGCGGTGAACTTGAAATTCCAAATAACTTAGAAAACTTGATCCAGGAAAAAATCACAGACCGAGAAAATGAGGACTTAATCAGAATACCAACACCAGCAGAAGTTTTAAATGCATTAAAGGAAATGCCAAATATGAAGGCTCCTGGTCCTGATGGGATGTCAACGCTATTTTACAAGAGCAACTGCGATGTAACAGGGAAAATACTTACTAAATCTATTATCCACTTCTTTAAAACAGGTTATCTTTTGAAAAAATGGAATAACACATTTGTTACGCTCATTCCTAAGATAAAAGGGGCAAACTCTTTCAAAAGATTTTAGACCAATAAGTCTTACGAATGTGACTTACAAAATTATTACAAAGATCATTGCCAATAGACTGAAACCTCTACTTGGAAAACTTATAGGGCCTAATAAGACAGCTTTCATAGAGGGTAGGTTAATAACAGAAAATGGTCTTTTAGCGCAAGAAATAATTCATACCATGAAAAAGTCTAGATCTAGAAGAGGATGAGTTGGAATAAAAATAGATTTTGAAAAAGTTTTTGATAATCTTGAATGGAATTTCATCCTAAAGATTCTTAAGGAATTTGGTTTCCATCAAACATTTATTCAATGGACACACCAATGTATATCAACACCTGTCTACTCTATATTAATCAATGGCTCTCCTAATGGAAATATTAAACCTTCTTGTGGCATTAGACA
>JAOYND010184466.1:0-17418 GCA_025802135.1 Lagerstroemia fauriei
GACTTGTCCTAAGATGAAAAAGATATATTATTCATAGCATATATATTGCAAGACCATCAAGAACAAAAGTCAGAGATTCCAAAGGGAAAAAAGAGATTGCAAGTATTCAAGAATGAAAATTAAGAGATGCCAAAAGGGAAAGAAGATCTCAAGGAGTAGCAAGAAAAGTACAAGACAAGAAGATTCCTTGCAAAATATATTCTGATATATTTGAGCCATTTAGAATATATCATTTTTCTTAAATAGTCGTATTACTTTTTGTTTACTTCTAAAAATATAGGTTATATTTCATAACTTTTCTAGAACTCTTAGATTTAATTTATTATTAATTTCCTACCCCATCAGTGTCATCTAGGAAGGTTATGTTCATGTAAATATTGCACTTTGGCATATTTAAAGGCTGGTGCTTGGTCTTAGACGAATTTGGGTATTCAGATTATGGACTAATAAGGAGACCTTTTATTCTCTTTGGTTCTTTGAAGGACTAAATAAACTTTTTGGAATTTTCCATGGCATCCACCTCGACTTATCAATCAATCCTTCTATAATTGATTGTGGCATCTTCACTATACCAAAGTTCTTAACTCTCTATAGGTTATGGATCGTGGTTCCACCATTCGAGCTTGACAATGACACGTTCCTAGAAACCCTAGTTGCATACGAGTTTCGTCACATGTCGGTGAGACTCTTATCACACTTAATATTGTGTTTTATTACGTTGTTGACGGGGTTCACATCATTTAGTATCATAATTAACATTCTAAGTCAGGTTCTATCTATCCTTTTAGTGTATTTTTGTTTTTATTTTTCATCTTTCTTTGATTTTCTTTATTATCTTCGATTGCCATTATCGTCTTTAGAGAAAATAAAAAAAAAGAAGGAAAAAAGTATTTGAAAATAAAGTAATAGAAAAAAAGTTGAAAAAATGCAAAGAAGAAGAAAGTAGCAAAAAAAAGGAAAGAAAAAAACTGTAAAAAGAGCTAAAAGAGAAGAGGAAACGACTTAAAGAAAGATATCCTACTTATTTTGAATTTCCTCTTAAATGATTATAGCGATATCAAAGGTTTTTTTCCCGTAACTTTATTATTCATAAGTCCATAATTATCTTTTTTTGAGATATTTTGGTACTTTGAAACCCGAGCTTACATTCTCCTTTCAAATCTTGGTAAAGTCATGGTTGACTATTGTAGGAAATTATGATTATTGTTTGTTTTGTTCGAAAACAACTAAAAAAGAATATATAAGTGGAAAAGGGCATGAGTGGCGAGACTATTTGAGGGTTAAAGCCATTTGAATGTAAACACAATGAGTGAATCTATTCTTGAGCGAAGCACGTGAGGAAGTGTTTACATGTCCTAATATCTTTTTGCATATTCTCACCATCATGAGGAAAACTCATCTGAAGAGGAATAACTACGAGTATTCATATACAAAGTCGGGAGGATGGTGAAAGCTGAATTTGAGGAAATTCACAAGGAGGTAGACCAGTTTGAGGAAGGTAGAGAGCAGAGAAGACCAAGGCAGAACAACAATTTAGGTAGCATAAAGGTGAAATTTCCAACTTTTCAAGGCAAAAAAGATCCTGAAACTTATCTTTTGTGGGAGGAAAGAATGGAGATGGTCTTCAATCAATAAAATTGCCCCAAAAGGAAAAAAGTACAACTTGCTTCTTTTCAATTCTTCGACTGTACTGTTATTTGGTGGGATCAACTTGTTCCAAGCAGGAGACGTAATGGAAAGGGACCCATTGAGACATGGGAAGGGATGAAGTCAATAATGAGGTGAAGATTCCTTCCAAGGTCCTATAATTGTGTGTTATACAACAAGTTGTAACATTTAACTCAAGGATCGAAGAGAATTGTCAAATACTACAAAGAGATGGAGGTCTCAATGATCCGAGCTAATGTAAAGGAGGAGATCGAAGCCACCATGAACAAGTTCTTAAGCAGGTTAAATCATGAGATTGCAGATGAATTGGCAATGTATTATTGTGGTGGAGTTTAAAGATATGTTTCTCCATGCCATAAAAGTTAAATGACGGTTGAAGGAAAGAAACATGGATGATGGAGTTCAAACATGGCTTTTATAAGCTCATGGAGGTCAGTCCCCAAGCAAGATAAAGTGCGCTATCATTTAACTCTTATTACGAGCTCTCCAAGGATGTCGAACAAGCTATGATTATAATATAAGTTCATGAGAATCAAAAGAGTGATCAAGAAAGAGTGTGATAAAAAAAGACAGAAAGAGTATAATGAAGAGCGAGAATATGTTGAAAAGAATATCTATGATGAGTGTAAAAAAAAGGGAGGGATTAAAAAGAGAACAAGTTTGAATTGATGGAAAAGAGTAGGAGAGAAAAGAAAATGTCAGTGGAGAAAATAAGAATGATATGCCGTAAGTGAGTGCAAAAGATGAAAAAAACCATGAGTTTGAGAGATTCTTAGTTTTATGTCGCCCCTTAACAATTTTGCCAGATTCTTGCCGAGCAATACTATTTCTTATTTGCAGGAACTCAATGGAGTGCATCGAGGATTAAGTCCAAATAAACAAGCCAATGGAAGTAAATACAAGGAGATGAAGGATCTTCAACAATACCCCAATGAGCTAGTTCGAAAACAACTAGATAGCATGTATTTACTTCAATAGAGAGTACATGAGTCTTTTTATGATTTTTATGTTGCTAGGGCATGAGGATCAAACATGGAGAAGGTTTGTTGATTTTCAAGGCACTAAGAACACCATGGTAATGTGCCCTAATCCTATTCCTTGTTTAGATAGCATGTTGATTTTCAAGGCATCAAAGATTGATTTTGAAAGTGAATTCCATCATAATTGGTTGAAAGAAGGTTATGGGTTGAACATTGAATGCAAAATACGATTTGATTTGAATAATAGGTTATTTTTATCTTTTGAAATGATTTATTCATCTAGTACTTTCATGAGATTTATTAACCATGTTTTGTGTGCTTTTATCTACTTTAATAACATTCATTATTGTAAGAGTTTAGATGATTGTGTTGAACATTTCATACTTATTGTAGGGGCTTTAAAGAACGAACTGTTATTTGCTAAATTTAAAACCCGTACTCTTTGCATATATAATGTTATTTTCTTGATTTTATTGTGAGTATTATAAAGACTGAGAATTATGATGAAAAGGAAAAGGAAATCCAAGATTGGCAATCATCTTCTTTGGTAAGACAACTAAGTATATTTCATTGCATTACTAATTTATACTAGTACTTTATTCCTTGCCCTATAATACGTAATGGCACACATGATGATTTGATCTTTAAAATGATTTCGAGGTTACATGGTGTATATATTTTGAATAAAGAAGTTATGTTCTTAAACTATACTTTGAAAAATTTAAGAGAATTTGGAAACAAATTATTATTTTTGACTTATTTTTTGAAAATTGATGTAAAAGTATGTGAAGAATATTTTCCTGAGTTTTCTTATAATAGATTTGATTCAGACCTTTATCATAATGTGTGAATTTATTATATGTTAATAAAATTGCTAAAGTTGTTGAGCATATTCAAGATATAAAAGGACTTAACATTGAGATGAAGGTGAAGTATTGTGGGAAACATTTAATAATCAGGTAAAACAAGAAATTTATTTTTGATCTAAGAGGTTGTGATTCGTGACACATGAGGAAGAAAAGGTACCATGCTCAAAGGCATTCAAAGCGACTTCCTCGTGGAGATTGACCATCCAAGTTCTTGAATAGATCAGTAATGATGCTTACAAATCTGAACAACTATGTGAGTATAAAGGCATTGATAGTTTCCAAGTTGGTAATTTATCTTTATTTGATGTAGGTCAAGATTTGAGGACAAATCCTTTTGAAAGAGGGGAATAATATGAACCTAGATACGGGTTTAAAGAATGCAAATGATGTTCCTCTTGATTCGTTGACAAGAGCTCGATTGAGAAGATTGAAGGGTGTGGACTTGCTTACAAGTGATGGTTAATCAATATTGATGCATAATGTGAAAGATATTTCAGACTTGTCCTAAGATGAAAAATATATATTATTCATAGCATATATATTGCAAGATTATCAAGAACAAAAGTCAAAGATGCCAAGGGGAAAGAAGAGATTTCAAGTATTCAAGAATGGAAGTTAAGAGATGCCAAAACTGAGAAGATTTTCAAGGAGTAGCAAGAAGAGTATAAGACAAGAAGATTCCTTACAAAATATATTCTAATATATTTGAGCAATCTAAAATATATCACTTTCCCTAAATAGTAATATTACTTTACTTTTGTTTACTTCTGAAGATATATATTATATTTTATATTTTCTATGGGGAAACTCTTAGATTTACTTTATTATTAGTTTCCTACCCTATCGGGATCATTTATGAAGGTTATATTCATGTAAATAGCACTTTGGCTTATTTAAAGGCTGGTGCTTGGTCTTGGACGAATTTGGGTACTCAAATTATGGATCAATAAAGAGAGCTTTTATTCTTTTTGGTTCTTTGAAGGACTTAATGAACTTATCAGAGCTTTTCATGGCATTCACCTCGACTTATCAATCAACCTTTCCACAGTTGATTTTAGCTTCTTCACTATACCAAGCTTTTTATCTCTCTATGTAATGGGTTGCGGTTCCATCATTCGAGCTTGATAAGGATATGTTCCTAGAGACCCTAGCCGCAACGGGTTTCATCACTTATTGGTGAGGTTCGCATTAATATGTGTTATTGATTGTACTATGACTTATTTATACTGCATTGAAACCTATTTATAACAAATTGCAGTTTATTTATAAATATCAAGACCTATTTGTAACATAATTTATGATGTTTGAAAATGTAGACAACTACCAAGACTTATTATAATGTATTTGAGAAATATTTATAGCGAACTAGGACATATTTAAGTTTATGAAGTCTTTACTACTTGGACCTATTTCGATTGTGTCGGGACCTATTTCGATTGTGTAGAGACCTATTTCGACGTTGTTCGAACAAGAGAATAATGTATCTCCATCAACATGAAATTAATTGTAACAATTGACGCTAAAGTCAAAAATTGCAAATTGAATGACCAAATGGCCAATCACCACCAAGAATTGATAAATTATATAAAAACCTAAATTCTGTCAAGAAAAGGTGCAATAATCGACGGCTCAACCAATTAAAAATTATAAAAAAAAGAAACAAAATCACACAATCAATAAACCATGCAAAGGATTCTAGGGAGGAAACCCTACAACAAAAAATAATATAAAATGAATCAAATACATCATTTGTTGTTGATGCTTGATTGAGCTTCTTGGGATTGCTCGGTTATGCTCATTGGGCTTGCAAACAGTGTGACAAGGAGGGATAAGATGGAGGGAGCAGTGGCTAGCAAAGGAGGGTGCCACAACCAATAGAAGTCTGAGGGAGGATGATGATAATACTAGATGGAGGGAGGATGACGACCATTGGTGAGCATGGAGACAATACTAGGGAGTGAGGTGACGAAACGAAGGAGCTGGAGTGTGGCGAAGCGCTAGAGGAGAGAAGGAATTAAGCTAGGAAGAGTAATAAGAGTTGTATTTAGGCTATTGTGAAAAAAAATTTGTTCATGAGATATAAATAGCTTTGCTAAAATAACCCACTTAGTGGTGCTAAATAAAATTTTCACCCAAAACTAAACTATTTATATTTTATATTTCTTCTATAGCTTTTGTTGAGCTCCGATAGCTACCGAAGGATTCGAAACCCTCAACATGCTACACTTAAGAATTTAGAATTTCAAAGTGACAATTGCCTCAGGCGATTTATGACTAATTTTTGGTAAATTACTTGAAATTGATATGTTCAATTTTTTAATTGAGTTAAGAGAAGAAATGATAAGCACAATATGGAATAACAGGTAGGACAAAGCAATAGGGAAAAAGAGGGACGACAGAATAGAAAATGGAAGTAATAAGGAGAGAGAGACCTTCAAAGGCAATGATCTAATGATCCAAAACTCGTTCCTATACAGTTTGATGAAGTCAAGATCTATGGTTCAAATTCTTTGTAGAGGTGAAATTTTTTTTAGCACCAATAAAAAAAATAAGTTTTACAACTAACACCACTTTATAACACTTTTAAAAACTAACACCACTATATATACTATTTTTACTAAATTTTTCATAATTTCCAAAATACCCTTCTCATTTTTTCATCCCTCCCACCTTCTTCTCTCCTCCTCTGCAGCGCCCCCACCCCCCGCAGGCCCCTCCTTTCTTTCTTCCTCTTCCTCCTGCCTGTTGGTCCATCGCCGGTCGCCCGTCCTCGTCGCCCGACGAGCCACTACGACCTTCATTGACCCGCCCCTGCTCAAGCCCTTCCTCATCGGGCGTCGAGCCGTTGAGCGTCGAGTGTCGGAGTGTCGGGACGTCGGCCGTCTAGCATCGAGGCTTCGGGGGCATTGGGGCGACCGGAGGGAGGGAGGAGGCAACCGAACGCTGCCGCTCATCGTCACTGCCGCTCTGCTCCCGCCGTGGTCGTCGCCGGCCGTGTGTCGCCGAGAAAAAGTGGAAGGGGCTAGGAGGGGCTGGGAGGGAGAGAGAGGGGGGCAAAATTGACTTTTACTATAAAATTGTGCTATTTTTTTAAATGTTTACAAACTGGTGCTAGTCTTGAAAAGTTGTTGAGGAGTGGTGTTATTTTTCTCTATTAACACTTCTTTGTAAATAATATTTGTTAGAAAGGGCTCTTTGGGTTTGGGTCTTAGCAGAAACCGGCTTCTTGGACTATACTAGGCATTTGGTTGTATTATATTGATGTGGCCAACGTTAGAGCTAGTTGTTCAATTTGTCTAGTATATTCATGGTTGAATAAGTAAGCTAAAATATTACATAGTGAAGGGTGGCTAATTTCCTTTTACTGATAGAAAAAAGTAAGAGGGAGAGAGATGAGTAAAAGATGGAAAAGGTTGAGGATTAGGGAAGCAAACATCTATCTTACATTTTTTTTTTGTTTTTCCTTATGCCTTATACATGGCAAAAGAAGGTTAAATTATACATATTCAGGGTAATTGTGTGAGATACAACTAATGTCTAATCCAAGAATCAACCCAAAAAGGGTAAAAAAGCCAATGGTATAAAAAGTTTGCTTAACATTACAATATAGTAGAAAATTTTTAACTACAAACTCTTTGAAAAGTTAATACCGATGGTACAAATCGTCAATTATCTATTGACATCATTAACAAGTGCTGACGTTGCTCCTACGTGGCTTCTTACTTGGTTGCTAATGTTAAAAATTGAGTTACATGGCAATAAAAAAATTAGGAAAAAAAAACACCAACGGTACTAAAAAGCTTAACTAATTTTACAACATGGTACAAAATTTGTTAAATATTGTAAAATCGTACAATGTCTTCGAATTTTTGTTTTTGTTATATTTTCTGGTAAAAAAACTTGTGTCGATCCATCTCTCTAAGCTCCTTTTTTTTGCTCTCATTGTCTTCTCTTCATTTTAGCAGTTCACCTTCAAGGCACACAAATCATTTTCTCCTCCTGTGACAATTGCCAATCAACCTTCATCTTAAAACATCGTAGAGAGTCGGGAGACTAACATCATTATGCTAACTACTCATGAAGGTAGGATTGTCGCAGATGAAGAAGAATTTCATGCCTTAGACGGTATATTAATGTCCTACCATCACTTAATATTAGTTTATTGAGTGGCATGATCTAAACATAAGTGCTATCTTTTTCGTTAGGGTTTGAAAGTTTCTATATTTATTTTTTTGGATAATTTTTTCTTGGATTGATTTTTTAGTTTGCTGTCATATCATTTTACAGATCACTGGAAACAACAAGCCATTGATAATGATCACTCTAGTTGTGATTCTGATAGCTCTAATGTTTAATATCAGTTTGATGATAATGACAATGATAATTTTAATGATGTACCTTCAGAAGAACTAGACGTTGAGATGGAGAACATGATTTTCATAGAGATAATGCTTGCAAGAATAGAAAGAGGCGAATGCAGCTAGCATTCAGATACAAAGATTGATATGAGTCAGGAAGGTAAATGTAATGATCCTGCTGATTCAGATGGTTTTGAGAGCATCCACTCAAGCGATAAGGAAGGGAAATCAAAGAGTTGACCAAAGTTTAACGCCAAGAATGAGGGGCATAATCCACAGTTTAAAGCTATGATGTTGTTTTCAACCACTGAAGTGCTAAAGAAAGCTATAAAGTAATATGCGAGTGTCAATAAAGTATTTGTGAAGATTGTGAGAAACAACAAGAGTTCATGAGGATAAGGAGCAGATTTAGTAACCTAGAAGGCTCTTCTAGTCAACCAAACTGAAAGTTGTGGTTCATGAGTTAGGGTTTGATGGAAAGTTACATATTTTGATCATTTTGGGATTTATGAACACATGCTATCATATATTGGGATGTTTGACCATTTTGAGGAGTGAATCTTAGACTTATTTATCAGTTGGGATATATGTTTATTTTGAAACTAGTTATGTGCATCAATTTGGGATCGTTTTGAATATGATATGGGTATATGTGTTTATTGGTCGTTATGCTTATGGTATTTTGTTGTCAGTTATCACTATGGTTAATTTCATTTTCATGGTGTATGTATTGTTATCAATTCATTTCACAAGTCAACATTGAAACATAATATTTGATATTAAGCACCAAAATAACAAGAAAATGAGCATGATATTTTTACTAAAAATATAACAATAAAAATATGAAGATTTTGTATAATTCTATAATATTTTAAAAAATTCGTACCATATTGTAACATTAGCCAAATTTTTTGCACCATTGGTTTTTTTACCTACCCAAAAATTGCTAAGAGACAGTAAACGTAGAGTAATTTCTCTATCATACAAGCTTAGAATTGATAGTCTTTAAAGTCAAGTAAAACCTTGATTGTGTCTAATTTAGTGTTCGACCTTATTTACCATTTTGTACTCATCTTATATAATATGCATCTATCATGTGTCCAGAGTTTTAATGCTGTTGCAATAGCATACTGTATTCAATTCTGCGGTACATGAGAAGAGACATTAAAAAGAACTAATCTCACATCGGAAATACATTGAAAATTCTTGAAAATATAATTGATTATGGTACTTCATCCTATTAGCTTAAATGTTTTGGTGTACCTAAACCGATTGTCCACTACATTATTTAAGATAGGTATATCATTATAGTCGGTAACTCGGTATTGGTCGTGCATTGATTTTTAAATAGAGGAATATAGATTTTACCGTCCCACTACTTTTCCTTATTCGGATATGATTTAGTGGATATGATTAAGTCAGAGTGGGCTTTTGGTAGGAAGTGAAATCCAAGACAACTTTGGCTTGGGTGGAGTTTCAACGGAAGTGTGGAGATATAGCCACTCAAGTGAGCGAGTGTTTTCCCGATGAATTTGAAAGCTTGGACAATATTGACATTTGCTAGCTTGGTTTAGTGTGGAACCAACTATAGTGTTCTGCTAGATGTGATCTTGTGTGATTAGAGGGTTTCATGCAATATAGTAGGCATTGCTTCAACCAAGGTGCAAAGTTGTAAAAGTTTAGAGCATCATGTTCTCGTTCGAAATTTATCATTGTAATTCTAATGCGTGATCGTAGAGTGATTAACACCACAGAGAGATGGGTGGGGTGAATACGGTTCATGGTAAAGGGACTGATACCTTGAGAAGTTGTGGCATGGGGTGATTGCAACTGGTGGAATACACCTTGATGGTACGCAAGCATCCCGCAATAAGGATATTTGCTAATTGGGTGGAGAGAATGTCTCGTGGCATCCTCATTCCTTCCCAAGGGTGAAAATTAGGGATTTATATATTGTGCATCGATTCAATCTTAGATAGATAGGCTAACATTGGCTTTTATTTACAATCATACTCCAAGTGATGTCCCTTAATTTCATTGAATATATATAGCTTATCAATTGAGGGGATGACACACATAGGAAGTCTTAGAATATAATTACTCGAGCATATGCGTGGCTAGTTGAATCTAAGCTCAAACCTTAATCCTGTAATAGCATATAATAAAATTATAACGATGTTCTTGAAACATTGTTAAAGGAAGATAACGAATACATCCAATAAAAAAAAGATAACGAATACATTATTCAAAAAGCTTTCATCGTCGGAATAAGATTCGAATAATGTGACTTTTTGTGTTAGAAGAAGGATGTGGAGACAATTATTTCTGCTTTAGAAAATAAATAGGGCAAATATACGCTAAGAAAGAAAACAAGAGATAGAGTTGGGGGTGTGAGGGTGAATTGCATCTTGAACTCGGAAAAATGTGTATACTATATATATTTTACTTGTTTTATCCAATTTTTATTGTATTATTCTATTTTACTCACTGAATTCGCTCTTCCATGGAGTTTCGCCCACTTAAAAAAAATTTTGGATATGTCGTTGAATTATATTGAGGTTGTTGTAAAATATCAGTAGAAGAGAAGTGTGTAGAGAGAAAAAAATAACATTCAATTCTTATTTCTCTTTAATTCCCATAATACAATCTCATACATCTATTTATATGCATGCAGTAGAGGGATGTTTCATTCATCAAATTAATATTGAGAAATGCCAATGGACATCTCTATTTAGTAATATGATAACCTCCCTTGGAATGCTAATGGACATCCATATTTAATTACAATAGTATAACACCCTATTTATTTCCCATCTATTCGACCAAGAATATGCCTCATATAAGACCTTTCTTGGTAAAACCCTATAGGAAAAACCCTAGAGAAGGAAAAAGAGTACATCATTCTTATCAATCATTTGAGAGGAAGGACTGCTTCAAAAAAACATTGATAGAAAAACTTAATGTGACAAAACTATATCTCTCCCATTTAAGAACATTGTTCGAGGTCCTTGAGTTGTTGTAGACCAATTTTGTAGCCTAATTCCTTCTCTTTGAAGGTAGTATTTTCTTGAACAAATCGACAAGATTGTCACTGGATCTAACTTGTTGAACATCAATAGCACCATTTTTCTGAAGATCATGAATAAAGAAGAACACTGGGGATATATGATTCGTCTTATCACCTTTGATATATCCCGCCTTCAGTTAAGTATGCATGTGGCATTATTCTCATACAAAATTGTTGATACCTCTTTTTGAGAGGACATGTCATATGTCTTCTGAATGTGTCAGATTATTGATCTAAATCAAACACATTCTTGGCTTGCTTCATGAATTTCCTGAATTTATGCATGATTAGATGATGTGGCCACAATTGTTGGCTTTATAGAACATCGCGATATAGCAGTGCCACCGTATATGAAGATATAACATGTTTGTGACCGTCTATAATGAGGATTTGACAAATAACACGCATCTGCAAAACCCATCAACTCCAATTTGGACAAATGAGAATAATATAATATGATATCTATTGTACCTCTAAGATATCTAAATATGTGTTTAACCCTTGTCCAATGTTTTCTTGTAGGTGAAGAACTACATCTTGCTAACAAAATCACTGCAAAGGATAGATCAGGTTAAGGGTCACTCACAAGATACATAAGTGCACTGATGCTCGGGTATGGTGCTTCAGGACCAAGAAGTTCTTCGTCATTTTTCTTAGGTTGAAAAGGATCTTTATAAATTTCAAATGATCTCACGACCATCGGAGTACTCAATTCATGTGTCTTATCCATATAAAATCTTTTAAGTATTTTTACGATATAAATATATTGGTGTATAAAATTCTCATTATTAAGATGCTCGATCTGCAGGCCAAAGTAAAATTTTGTTATGCTAAGATCTTTCATTTCAAATTCTTGTTTTAGACAATTTGAAACTTTTTGAAACTCTTCAGGAGTTCTAATAATGTTTAAATCATCAATATACACCGGGATAATCATAAATTGTGATTTAGATCTCTTTATTAATATGCAAGAACAGATGGGATCATTGTTATAACCCTTTTTCAACAAGTACTCAGTTAATTAGTTATACCACATACGTCTTGCTTACTTTAAATCATAGAGAGACCTCTGCAGTTTTATCGAGTAAAGTTCTCTTGTATTAGAGTTATACTTTTCAGATATCTGTAATCCTTCTGAAATTTTCATATATATATATATATGTGCGTGTTTGTGTCATTATCAAGTAAGCCATACAGATAGGCTATGACTACATCCATGAGATGCATGTCAAATTTTTCATATACTACTAGACTTATCAAATATTGAAAAGTTGATGCATCCACTATAGGAGAATATGTCTCTTCATATTCAATACTGAGTCTTTATGAGAACAAATGGTAATCAATCGTGCTTTATATCTCACAACTTCATTATTCTTATTTCACTTTCACACGAAAACCATTATATCCTATAAGTTTTATACCAGTAAGTGTTTGGACAACGGGTCCATAAACTTTATGTTTCGCTAGTGATTTCAATTCTAAATGTATAACATCTTTCCATTTTGGCCAATCATGTCTATTTATACTCTCTTTCATAAACATTGGTTCAAAATCATCATTTTCGTTCAAAACATTTTGAGCAACATGATATGCAAATATATCATTGATGATTAACTCATTTTAGTTTCGTTGTTCTCTAGTCAAAACATAATTGGTAGAGATCTCTTCATTTTCTTTAATTTCAAGAATCTGATTCTCTTTGGGAACTGGGTCATCTAGAGTCTCATGTTCTTCTATTATTCTACTGAGGAACTTTTCTTCCACTACAATTTCTTCAATATGGTCATTGGTGTGCTTGGCTCCTTTTCTCTTACGTGAATTTTTACCTTTGGAATCGATTTGTCCACCGCGCTTTATTTGTCCCTTTATCTCATCAGTGATGATAGGTTGTCCTTTAAAAACAATAATTCTCATAGGAGCATTTGTAGTTGGTACATATGAATTAGTCACTCTTTTTGGGTCAATAAACGTATTTGGCACTTGATTTGCTAATTTTTGTAAATGAATTATCTTTTAAACTTTATGGTCACATTGTTTTGTGCGATGATCAAGGCGAGACAGTGATAATTCATTCCAACTAATTTCTTTTGCCAACTGTTCAATTTCTCCCTTAATGCTGGAAAAAATGACTCATTAAAATGACAATCGACAAAACATGTCGTGAATAAATATCATGTAGATAGTTCAAGATATTTAATTATAGATGGAGATTCATACCCAACATATATTCCTAACCTCCTTTGAGGTGCCATTTATTTAAAATTTAATAAATTTCTTTGAGACTTTTTAGAATATAAGGTATCATCGATTACAATTTTTTTCTTCCAGGCAGTATGATATGTGTAATTTCAGAGCCTTTTATTAGGTTTGCTTTACCACAAATTTTAGTAATATTTGTTACTTGCATCTTTAAATAGTAGAAGTATTTAGTATCTTTAAGTATAGAGTACGTTATTGCACTATCTATGAGGCAAGGATTGTTGTCATTAACAAAAGGTCCAACCCGAGATAATTCCATATTCTTCATGAAAAAATGAAAAGCATTAAGACAAAAAAAATAAAGTATAAAACTCATTATTGCACATAAAAACAAATAAATATTGAATGAGATATTATTTTATTGTAGCCATTATTTGATAGCATAAAGATTGTGGCATCAGAAGGACCACATTCACAAACAAAATTTGTTTCCACATTTTCCTCATTCTTTTTCAGTGACTCCTGATAGAGCTCAACAAGATGCTTCGGTGTACAATAGGTATTCCACCAATGGCCTTTCATTCCATAATGATAACATAAACTTTCCATTGAATTTTTATTTGAGTCCTCTTTGCCATTTTCAAATTTCTTCTCATTTCTCTTCCACTTCAAGTAGCAATATGGAGTTTTAGAATTACCACCACGATTACCAAAATGACCTCAACCTTGACCACGTTTGCGCCCACATCCACAGCCATGACCATGTTTATGATTACAATATTGAAATGTAGTCATATTCACTTCAAGGAATGGATTAGAACCAGTCAAACAAGTTTCATATTTGTCAGCAATTCCGTCTGTGAATTTCCTGGGTAGTTCCCGACAAAATATACCAACGGCCTTCTTTTAGTAAATTGTCAACAGTTGCACGATGGCTCTCCCGTTGCCACTCGACGTGCTATTTTTAGACAGCTAGCCGTTGGTAATCCGTCAAAATTGCGAATGGACGTTCATGCACTAGTAATGGTGACGGATTTAGTCGTCTCTCATTTCTACCGGAATTTAGTAGTTTTCTTGTAGTGATATTTTTTGCTACCTTTAGGGATTGTTTGGATTGAAGGGTGTGGGAGATTTATGGAGGGGATGGTTAAATTTTGACTTGTTGGGGATAATCCTACTTTTGGGGAGAATCCTACTTATTTAAATTGCCAAATAAGGGTTGAAATTACACCTTTAGAATACTCATGTGTTTTTCAAAGCCAAAAAAGGGTTGAAGTTGCCTCTCAATAACTGTCAATCCAAACAAGCCCTCAGGGCCTATCGGAATGGTTTTATTCCATAATTAGTGGTACTTATCAGAACGAATAGATTTTTTTATCAGTATCAGAATGAATAGATATTTTTTTGTAAATTTACCTTTGTTTTGATTAACCGTTAATATTACGTTTACAACAAAATAAAATTGAAAATCTTATATGTTTGTCTTTTAGGTTGTTGAATCTCATATATTTGAAAATGACTGATACAATCCAATAAAATTAGTACAGTTACACTTTAAGTCGAATCATCACTATTTCATTAACAGAACCGTTAATAACATGGAATCCACATTGATAAAACAACAACAATTCTAACTGAAAGTGTAACGAATATACACGATTGGATAGTTGCTAGAAAAATGTTAAAGCACTTCATTTAAAACATATTAACATATTTTACAATGACGCGGTGAGAAAATATCAGTTAAAAATTATTTTAATTAATAATATTTATAGCAACAGTTCAGATTATTAGAATTTCATTGGTGTATCCTCACATTACGTGATGATATAAGATATTCGAAGAATTTTTCTCAATTGTAGGGCTACATATTTTTTAGGGTTATCACTTATCACTTATGATCGACATGATTAAAATTTTAACTTACGTAATTTTGGGAGTTCCTTTCTCTCATCTAGTATTTTAATTCAGTACTATCATTACTCGTCAATGAATCAATCTATGAGATTAGCTAGAAGTTTTTTTTATATATATATTTATGGTGTTCGGTGCCGTAATAACTGACTAATCCACCGGATGCTGTATTTACAACCCGGGGTCCCACATTAAATCCCAGATGCCGACCTCCGGGGGTTTTGAACCCAAGCACTCTTGCAGTTTACTCAAGAAACTTGTCACTGGACTGTTGCCCCTAGAGGCAGATTAGCTAGAATTTTTAGTATTCTATTTTTAGCTTTCCTTTTCCTAGCAACTTATTTTTCCGATTATATAGAAAATTCATTGATCTAAAAGGGGATAAGAGGAAAGAAGAATACATGAGTATGAAAATTTTCAATAACAAAAATCGAGTTTTAATCTTTTTTATTCTAAATCAAGAGTAATATTGCTATAACGATCCCTTTCTTTTTGATAATTTATTTTTGGGACCAAGAGACGTTGATTTTCTTTTACTGCCCCAAGGGACGTGGTATATAATGGAAGAAAATATTTCAATTGTCAAATGAATCAAAAAGATAAAAATTTACTTAGACAGATGATATTTTTTCCCCCTTTTCCAGATCCCAGAACAATGAAAAAGGAAAAGAAAGGGTAAAAACAAAACAATGGGACTACTTTTAGCCTGCCATAAGGTCAGACCGTACAAGAGTGGGCAGTGCACGGCATCAGAGTTTAGCTGTCCGAAGCAAATATTTAATATAAATTGTACAATAATAATTTAAAATTTAAATAATAATTTATATAATAAACTCGTTATTTAAAAAAAAAAAAAAATTGAACCGTTATCATGTCTAGACGAACCACAGAGATCATGTCTAGACGAACCACAGAGACTTATATCATGGGATCTAACGGCTGTTGTGGTACGGCTCACTCTTCGTACTATAGTTGACAGCTCTCCTTACGGCAATATCAATGTGTTCCTGTAGACAGAGAGAGAGGAGACAGAGATCACCTGATCTGCATATTGTTGTGGAAAATTGAACCGTCTCTTTTAAGGAGACGACCTCAAATCCTGTCACTGAGTATGAAGAGAAACTATAGGTTAATTCCGTTTATAAATAATGGATAGCATTTAAGAATAAATTATATTAAAAAGTATGTGATTTACTTCCTTTTTTTTAAAAGGTCAAATATTTAAAATTCAATAAATAAAATAACATAATTTTATTTTATTTTTAAATTAAATTAAATCTTTCAAATTTTAAAAATAAAATTACTTGATTTTTTTTCTTCCCAATTTAAGCCAGACATTTTATCTTTCAAAATTAAAATTACATTATTTATTTTACTGTTAAATCAAACTAATTCATTTAACCTAATATTCAATAATTCGGTGACTCATTTTTTATAACTTTTTTCCACGCAGGATCAAATTGTATTTTTTTTTTTGAAATTTACACTAATCTCTTATATAAAATTCTCTTTATGTTTTCCGATAACTAATATTTATCATAATTTAACATAAAATTATTAATTTAATTTTAAAAACTTTCCTAATTTGGTCGATTTGTAAGTACGTGACAAAAAAGTATAATATATTGCACAAGAATGTCACTTTATATTTTAATATATAAGTCAACTTGTCAATAAATAAAAAATAATTTTTATTTTTCAAAATTCAAGAGTTTGGCTAGATTTGAGAATAAAACTAAACTACATAGTTTATTTTTTAAAATTTAAAAAGTTTGGTTTAATTTGGAAACAAAATTAAATTTCTTGATTTTATTTTTTAAATTTGAAACATTTGGCTTTTTTGAGAAATGAAATAAATCACGTGCCTTTTTATGTAATTAACCCTAGCATTTGATGTGTTATTAAAAATGTCATATATTTTTTAAAATAAAATTATTATTAATCAATAAAAAAGTAATATGTTATTTTTTTATTAGTGTTAAATAGTTCTTGACTAAATTCATGACTAATATAATAAACTTTGCTAATGTAAAAATTTCTTGGATAAATGATCAGCTTATGTGAGATTTCACTTTTTTTTTAATTTCAAATTTATAAATTCGATGGACTCTAACTAATTTATGTTCGAGCCAAGTCAGCATACTATAAAAGTAAAATTATTAAACATTTATTTTTCTTATTCACAAAATTTTGAACGAGACTTTACTTAAGAGTAATAGATATTTTATTATTTTAACCAATTTATACTGCTCATTGGTCTCAGTTATTGACAGCATAGAGACATTTTCTTTACGGTAGAACCCAGCAAATGCTCAAAATAAATAAGATAGAATATAAAGAGGCTTAGATGTTCTTTCTTT
>JAOYND010184563.1:0-17415 GCA_025802135.1 Lagerstroemia fauriei
GAAACATATAGGACTCAATGTTTCATTTTGAAACATTTAGGACTGACTTGCAAGAAACGGCAAACTTAGAGGACTTCTGCCGTCATTCTCTCGTGCAACAATTAAGCAAATTAACAGTGGATAAAGCATTGGCTTCCACGCAAGGAACCCGAATTTGTATTCCAAACAGTACATGTGTTTCACTCGGCACCGAAGTGGCCCAGGTCTCCACAGATTGTTCAGAACGTACCAATTTGCAGCCTATTTTCCTTTTTAATTTGAATTAAATTCCATCAAAGGTTTTTTCTAAAATTTCCCAGTATTAGTCAGTATTGGCATGTTGAAACATCAGGAATAAGACCGTAAAATAAAAATTCAAAAACTCGATATAGAAGATATGTAGAAAAAACTTTTAATATGCAAAGCAAAATAACGAGTAAAGTAGAAAATTCCACTATATTATAAAATAGGAGATTATAGCCCTCAGATATATTATTCAATCCTATCACCATTGCAAAACTCATACATAAAGTTCCAAATCTCAATTCTTATATGTCCCATTCTAATTTCTAGAATTACAAAGAAGACAACCTTAGAACCTTTCAAAGAAGATCACATCATGACCAACCTAGGTGATCACATACTCTCTCATCTTATTCCCAAGGCATTTCGGTTATGCGACACCACTAATTTATGAGTGAGTTGACAAGCACCCTACTCATAAATTATAAGCATTTCTGTATACTGGTTAAGACAAGAACGAGGTTTGAGGTTTGAGATTTGGTATGGTCAAGGTTGAGAAACATTATTGTGAATTGACGTAATAAAGAATGAATTACAATGAGGCTCCATTTATAGGTTGAGCCTTATAAATAAATAAGGAAAATAATAATGAAATATTTGCTATTTTTCTAAAGTATTCTAGAGGACATATCTAAACACATATGCACATATTATACACTAACAAAGGTCACAGGTTTGACGTCAAGCAAAAATTGTTAGTGAGAACTTTTAAGTTTAGACCTTGGCAAACACCAGCTTCTTGTCGGTTGTTCAGTTCGTCCGGTGTATTCGCGATTGAATGCAAAAGTCTGAATATTACGTAGTGGATGGTGATTAAGTCATCACTACTGTTATCCTCCTTTATATTGAGAAAGAAAAAAACTTAAAGGATTGCGATTATGCGCTGATAATTGAGGATTGACATTTTACGTGTTTTCGTGTTTACACAGAAAATTTGGATTTTTTTTTTGGTGAAACATAGTAGAAACTCTTGTATTTAACACACACACACACACATATATATATATATATAATATGCCAGGTTTACATGGTATTACAAATTAATAAGGTTCAATTATTTTCTAGTACTAGTAAAAAAATTCAATTATTTTCTATGATATTTTTTTTAGGATTTTATAAAAATATCTTTAAATGACTGAGCCTTATTTGATATGTGACACCATATAATTATTGTACCATGATATACCGATTGCATGAGTTTCATGAATAGCCTAATTGATTCCCCTAAGGATGTCAAATTACTCTGCCGCTTAAGGATCTGCAATAATTTCGGGTGTGACGACAAAGCTATGTCAACTATGTTTCACCAGATGATCAAGAAAGTCACAACACCAATTGAGTTTTATCATGAGAAGACTGTCCAGAACCTGACCAAGCACTGTGAAGAGAGCAAGCACGTGTGGATTGAAGAAATTATCTCAACAGCCCATGGAAGGTCTTGTCAAGTATTGCAGCATCTATATTACACATTGCTACTCTACTGCAAATTGTTGACACCGTTCTTTCTCACTATTACAATTAGTAGACATGCATGTCCTCGTAAATCTTTTATTTGCGAGCTTTGATTTGCCGAAGAATACCTTTATGTAATACATTAATTCTTTAGAATGACAATGTAGAATATTGTCATCACGGTATTGATCATGACAGATATTCAATGTGATGCCAACCCAAGTATCGTAATAGTTTGAGTGTACTGTTATTAAGCAGATAGCACTTAACCCCCACTAACAATGACCACATAACTCGAATGTATTTCGGGAATTCATCCGAGATGTTTGAAATCGAGATAGGAACAACTCAACATCAGGCCTTAATATAATATTACTGGATTGCCTTACATTCATAACCAAACCCCCCATTCATATTAGATGGATAAATTCACATTTCTCTATTCTCTGGCATAATGAACTCACTAATCTGTCCTTTCGATTCCGCTAGACACCTTTCAAGAAATTGACAATAAACTTTTTCCAGAAGACTGTGATTCATGAACGGTTCATTGCAGTGGAGATTAGACTTATAGATGTTTTCCAGTGACACCTAAATTTTGACCATTTTTATCACAAGAATGCCTCCGAAATTCATCTGCAAACGAAGTGATCTTTCAATTTTGAATTTTGTGCAAGTCTTGTTTATTGTTCTTCTAAAATTCTTTACCTTAAAGACTTCTAGAATTCTTAATCATAGTTATAAAATACTTAATTAAATTCAGATTTAGTAACCGGCCATTTTGTTCAGTGACAGTTAAAAAAAGCACGTGTTAAATCAATAAAGTTATATTAGTATGTCAGAGTTTCTGTACAAGATATTTAGGATATTAAATGAGTGGTGCAGGAGTGGTCTGTTGAATTTTCTTGGTTTAATTGTTGTCTTATAAAGCTAGCTATTAAATTTTCTCGGTCTGTCACGTTCCTTTCATCATTTACTTCTTGTCCTATAAAGCCAGCTATTAAAGTTTCTCGGTCTGTCACGCTTCTTTCATCATTTACTTGCCCTATAAAAAAGGCAGCTCATTGGGTGAGTTCTCAACACCCCCTCATAAATCATAAGCGTTTACACAAAGAGTAAATTGATTAATTCATCCGTAAGAGATGCGATATATATCAAGTTCTTTCTTTGATATTTCGTCTTCTGAATATCAATTTGGTCCTTCCGAACATCAATCTCGTCCTTCTAAATATCAATTCAATTATTTTAAACATCAATTTCATCCTTCTAAACATCATTCTCGTCCTTGATGATTTTGAACATCATAGAGGTCCTTTCATCTTTAAAAGTTGTCTGTTTTTTACGGAAAAATCATTCAACATCAAAACTCCTTCCGTCCCTAAAATCTTTGAACATCAAAAATCTTCTTCCATCCCTAAAATTGTTTAACATTAAAAACATCCTTCCGAATCTTCGTTTGTTTGCAAGTAAATGCTAGTCGTTCTTACGACCATTGCAAAGATCCTTCCTTTCAACATTTTCATCATTTCAACGTGGTATTTCTTTCGTGCACTGATTTGAGCTTGCTTAAACAACTCGGATTTTGTATTTGTTGCTTTTAGGGTTTGATTGATGTTGTTTACAGGTGATGCCTTTATTCTATAGGTACCATAGACAAAACAAAAGATAAATATCAAGAAGTATAATGAAAATCGACAATGAGAGAAAAGCAAGCTATGAGAGAGAAAATGATATCAGAGTACTTAAAACTGTCATGACCTATATGAAAATGAAAATTTCAAAGAGTAACGATGTTAACATTCCGTTAAGTAATGATGAAATTGATGTTCAGAAGGATTAAATTGATGTTCAAAAGATGAAATTGATGTTCAAAAGGATGATATTGATGTTCAGGAGACTAAATTAATGTTCAGGATGACCAAATTAATGTTCAAAATAACGAGATTGATGCTCAGGAGACCAAATTGATGTTTAGAATGACCAAATTGATATTCAAAATGACGATATTGATGTAAAAAAATTAGAAAAAGAAGAATTTGATATATATCGCATCTCTCAAGGACAGATTAATCAATCTCCTCTTACACAAACTGGTTAAGAAGAGAACGAGTTTCAAGGAAGTAGAAGAGAGGATCGGAATGGTGGAAAGTAGTACGATTAACAATCAAGTAATAGAAAATGATCCCAAATTTTATCTAGCAGTTTACAGATTATGATGATGAAGCCACAAATCTCATTTATAGTGGCTTCCAGTACTCATGTTTCACAAGAATTCGAGATATTTTAGAACAGTCTTATTATTCTCGATTCGATCAAAGGATTCCGATATTACCAAGGATGGTGGTCTGATAGTTTACAACTCACTCTCATGCAATTTGATGATGGCAAGGTCAGAGATTTGATGTCAAGCAAAAAATTGCTTGTGAGAAGCTTTTAAACTTAAACCTTGGCAAACACTAGCTTTTTGTACTATATTATGCTATTAATGCTGCTATGTTGGTGGGACCGACATTATTGTTGGTTTTTCAATTCGTCTGATATTTTCGTGATTGAAAACAAAAGTTAGAATATTATGAAAGTTCGAATATTATGTAACGGATGGTGGATAGATTGTCATTACTGCTACTAAGAAAGAAAAAAAAATTAAAGTAGCGCTGATAATTGAGGACAACTGTAGCTCTCGAGAGATTCTTGCATAAGATTAGCTCAATACGTCATCTATGAACTCTACTAATTAATATTTAACACGTCATTATTAAGTGCATATCACCTTTATTATTCATTAATAATATCATTTTTAATCACGATTTAAAATATTTACTTACGTGTCAAATATTCATTGGGTAAGCTCACCACGCCATATGTGAGTCAAGCTCACCTAACAATTTTTTGTAGCTCTTCCACCGCCTAAAAGTTGAAATGTATATCTGCCCAGCGCGACCCAACCAGTGGACTGTGGCTCCACTGGTTCTACCAGTTCAACCACCAATTCGCCTATGGCTGTTATTAAGCCATTAATTCATGCTTTATTAATTTGATACTCTTAAATTTTCTCATCGACCATGAAATTGGGAATTTTGAGCTAGTTAATTTTCTTTCTAACAGAGAATCTTCTTATAAACTAATAATATTCGATTATTTTTAGGTTATTTTTTATTTTTTATAAAAAATCTTTAAATGACTAAATCTTACTAATTGTGACAATATATAAGTACTGTAATGTGATATACCGATTACATAGAAGGGTGCCCTGAAAAAAAGGCCCTCAAGTAACCAAGTTGGTCATTTAGAGAGTCGATAACATACATAACGTTTGGATGGCTAAGTTGAAGAGAAATTATTTAAACTGCCCATCCTGTTAAACACAAACTGAACACCAAGGACGATGGTTTATTAGTTTAAAACTCATTCTCTTATGATTTGGTGAGTTCAAGGTCCTTAGTTTAAATCGTTTTACGCATCTGTCTAAAACATTTGTTAAAAGCTTGTTCTTCGGGGCCTGAGCTTGAGGGATATCAGATTCTTAAACTGTACAAACGATTTTGATAGTGCTACAATGACGAGGGCAATGTTGGATGCTAGATGTTCTATTCTCTTAATATGTTCGTGGTTGAAAACGAAAGTCTGAACATGCGTAATGAGGGTGGTTGAATTGCCATTAATAAACACAAGCTGCACATATAGTTTTAGCATACTACAACGTGTAGTATTCTCTCATCAGTGCTTTTCTTTTCATTGGATCCTTCTGTCTAATGTTAAGGCATTTGTTCCCCTTAAAGAGAGGTCTCGTATTTGAGTCTTTGTGAATGGAGAAAACTCATGTTGGGAGAGTTTTTATCCCTTAATGGATACCAGTTGCTTAAACTGGATTAATTAGTAGTTCAAAGGACCTATGGATACCAGTTGTGTACACCAAAAAAATGCCTCGGTACATCTATTTCCAATCCAGGAAGCACTTTGAGCAAAAAATTATATTCTGTTTTCTTTTCTTTTAACTCTACATTAAAATTTATATCACAAGGTCTCAGGTTCAAATATTGTGAATGGAGAAAATTTACCTTGGCAGAGCTTTACCCATGTTGCGTATTTAAGAGTGTCCGCAAGTATACGTGTTGCAATCAAGTAAATAAATGATGAGTAGAGTATCGTTCCCACACTGACTCTCTAACTAATCATAAAATTAGCACAATTAATTCCACGCCAAGTAAATCGAATCAGTTGAGTAGAATGCAAGTAATTAAAATAGAAAGTCAGTAAACAAAAAGCAATCAATTAAAAAGCTCCTAGGGTTCACACCTTCACCCATTCTAGTTTTAAGCAAAATCCTTCTCTCATACAATTAATTCCATCATGCTATTAACCTAGGGTTCTACGGCTTTCCCACTGCCATCGTACGCACCTCTTGATGTCGTATGATGTGCATTAGCAGAAGACACTAATCCACTCTATTCTAGGTGATTAATGTTGAAAGATCAATTAAACCAACCCTAATAGGCTTTCTAGGGTGCTCACAATCTCTCGATGCGCTCGCACGAATAACCTCACCTCTCAGCATAAGTTAACCTAAACTATGCAATTTCTAGTGTGACTTTGATTTCCTCTCTCGAGGCTCCTCTTTGCCTCAAGTTCGATCTCGTGGGTGGTCAATCCAAAAGAAAGCATTAAGAACGAAATATGAATAAATAACACTTAGGAGGTATACTTCGATAGAATCATACATATGAGAGAAAAAAACTTTACTTAAAACATCAAAAATGTTCCATTGATCCCCCTAGGAATCTAGGGGTTTAGTTCAACATGATAAAATAAAGTACAAGAGTCAAAAGATAGGACAACATTATGAAGAACAAGAAGAAAAGGTATAGGAAAAACTCCAGATAATGGATGAGCTGAATCTTCTGACTAAGCCTCCATGATCTTCAAGCTCGAATCCTTCCTCTAGCTCCAAGTCTACTACCCAATCTCTATTCTTGAACCTGATCCTATATGCTGAATAAAGCGCAGAAAAGAGTCCTCTTGGAATCTGATGTGATGCCCTTTTTATATTGAAGGATATAGAGTCTTTTTAGATATATTTGATCTTCAAATCTTCCCTCAAATCTTGCAGCCAAATATTCTGGATTTTTTATCACTTTCCTTGCTGAAAAAATTGTGGTGAGACAGCTGGAGACTTTCCTGAGTAGTCAGGATCAATAATCGGTAGTTTTCTCTTTTGAAACCGCGTATCGCTCTTGTCTTCCCAGTGGACCATGGTCCATAGACCGCAGTCTAAGCTTCCTCCATATTGAACCTCTCTGTAGACCATGGTTCATAGACCGCGGTTTTTACCTCTGTTCTCGTCTTCTTCTCTGTAGACCACGGTCTATACATCTGTTCTCGGCTTCTTGACCGCGGTCTCTCTCCTCTGTTTCAACCATGCCTGAGTTTCCTCTTCCGGGAGATTTGTTCAATATTTCCTCGATTTCCTGTACACAAAATAACTCCCGACAGTATCTTTTTCATATAAAATACAATATTTGACTCCCCAATTAAATTGATATGCAATTATTCTCAAATTATATGAAAAGTGACCTAAAACTCAAATATCTAAGTCGGGAATGGACAATTAAATCATACAATTTATAACATCAACACACCCCCAAACCTAGACTTTTGCTCGTCCCGGGCAAAAATTAAGAATATGCAATCAAAAGATGAAACCAAGTCGGTCCCAAAATGTTCTCAAGAACGGCTTCTCAGTCGTCACACAATCTTCACTTTGAATGCTTCCACCTTAGGACGTTAAATTTTCACAAAACATTCAGCCCTCACCCGTGCAGTGTTAGTGCAAAACACTCTTACAATAGTTCAAGCACCTAATCAGTAGCTAGGTTGATCAAGCATATAATCAAAAGACTCAAACAGTTACCTAGAATTGCCATGACAATTCAGCTCGTTTCTTTTCACTCTTTTTCTTTCTTTGGTGGTGCACGACTCTGGGTGTCATGTCCAGAAGCTAGGCCCACGTAGCGAGGAATCAATCAATGGCTCCCGTCCCAGTTGGTCTAAGGCATTATGTTTTGAGATACCCCTACGGATCTATTCTCGAGCTTCGACTAATGGAGTACTTCCACCACGAGCACATGCCAGGCCTTATTGCTCATGCTTTCGCACTAAATGCCGCTCAAGCCCATACAATGGTGCTTAGAGTCTTGGCACATCTTTCAATTAAGCTCACATATGCAATTCTTATGATTTGTTCTTTACTAGCTCATGCAGACAAAATATATGTTTTTTTTCTTATTTTTTTGTTCCTTTCTTTATTTTCCTTTAGTAGGATATCTAAGTTCATGTTCTTGCTTATTCTCATGTGAGCCATACAACCAAGCAACCTCAAGGGCAATTTTAAGCTATCCCTAAAGTAAGAGTGCCGTGAAAAATAATGGGGATTAGGCATCCTCTCAGATTTTCTAAAACACATCATTCGGTATTTGCAGTCTCGAATTCAATCATGTTGTGAGTTTTCAGCCATTAGTAGTCGTCATGGAACAAGAACCACCCGATTTTTGAAAGATTTTACATATTCCTATTAAGAGCAATCACACCATGCAACATTGAGGTACCTATGCATATGCAACTACTATCTAAATGCAAGCCTAATTCTATAACATGGACTAAAGTGCACGAGAAAAACAACAAAGAAACAGAGAATCCAATCAATCAAATCAAAGTTTGCACCCCCAAACCTAAACAAAACATTGTCCTCAATGTAAAACAAGAGTGATAGAGAAGACTTGCCTTGTTAGTTTGGTGCTCGATTAGGACCATAGCTCATTCATCGGTAGAACTGTTCCCTCCACCCTCTTGGGCTTCCTCATCACTTGTGGAAGGTGGGGATGGGTAGTGTTCCATTGGGATCCCGAGCTTAGCAATTTGTTCTTGGTTCCTTGCATGAGTGCTGCAAGACTTTGCATAGAATTGGGTCCACTTCTTTTGCCTCCGCTCCATCCTTTGGTTCCATTGTGCCTCTCTCATGATGACTTGTCGTAATTCACTCATGTCCTACTCGAGGCTTTCCATGGGTTGTGAATCGCCTTGTTGTTCTTGTCGTGGTGCCGGTGGTGCTTGTCCATCCTTTTGCCTCATTTGTCTCACGATTAAGGCTCCGATGGCATCTTTTGGTTGAACATATTGGCACCCGTATCAATTGGCACCCGAGCTCTTTGACACAACTCCATGATAATCGAGGGAAACCAAAGGCTCCTCTCCCTACCCTTGAAGCAAGAAGTAATGTTGTTGTAAATCACTACTGTAACATCAAATTTCCTACGTGTGAGGATACAATAAAGCGTAAAAATACGTTCTTTCCTCACCAATGTCAAACTTGTGCATGGAAAGATCCTAGAACGCACAAAGTGCAACCATACCCTAGCTCTATAGTTCAAATCCTCTCTTTTAATCACAAGAGCTAAGTCCGTTTTAATTTCCCAAGTGGCCCCCGGTTTCCCAATGACTTGTAGAATTTCTTCCTCATCGAGACCTCTCGTCATTGAGACGAATGAATTAGACATTTGTGATCCAATAATGCTCCTAATGGCCTCAACGGAGAATGGAACATGAGTTTTTTAAAGAAGATTAGCATAGAATTCACAAACAATGTTCTTAAAAGCCGGGTTGGGTTGTTTGCAAAATCTTTCCAATCCTAGAGCCACCATGTCCCTATGAAATTCTACCATGAGTCTAGCATCATCCCACATGAAACCCCTTTCCGGTATCGTATTCTTGTTCTTAAATTGGGTTTCAAACAATTCTTCACATTCTCTAGAGGCAAATCTATCCGGATCATAGTCATGCGATGACAACGATGATGCATGTCCGCTACTCTTCCTTGGAGCCATGAGTATCTAATGAAAATCCAACAAGAAAAGCAAGAAGAGAGTTTAGAGCAATGTCATCGGTCAGGAAATTGAATTCCCGTTAATCACTTGGCTTCTCTTGGTAGGGACCGGCTTCTTGTTGCTCATAGACTTCTTGGAAGAGGAGGATGTTGTTGCACTTTCTAGAGAGAGAGTGGGAGATTGGAAAGCTGGTTTCTCTTCAATGGAGGCAAAGAAGGAAGATTGAGGAGTGGTGGCTGCAACCGTAGCAGAAGGAGTCTTTAAATATCCCCAAAATCCCGAGCCTTTGTGCCTGAAGTTCGGTTTTGGCTCTGCAAATCGCGATCGGGAATCTCGGTCTTCTATTCGATCTGCAGTAGACCGCAGCTCCCGGTTCAGCTTCGGTTCGGCTTCTATAGACTACGGTCTCCCTCCTCTCTCTTATGGCCTACCTCGATAGACCGTGGTCTCTATCCTCTGTTTCACCGTTTCGTGTCTCTTTTGGCTTCTCGGTCCATGTTTCCTGAATGCAATGACAACTAATTAAAAGAAAATAATGCTCATAAACTAAAATACATGATGTAAACTAAAAAAAGGAAACGAAAAATTATTCTAATCTTGGGTTACCTCCCAAGAAGCGCCACGTTTAAAGTCCTTGGCCCAACTTGGTGGTGAGTCATTTTTCCAGATATGGGACCTCTTGTGTAGAGGAGTTCCCAAGGTAGAGCTTGACTCGTTATCTGTTCACCTTGAACTTGTCCCTTGTTCGTTCATTCATCAATTCCACCGCACCATAGGGAAATACACGTGCCACTTGAAAGGGACCCGACCATCTTGACTTAAGCTTTCCTGGAAAGAGCTTTAGCAGAGAATTATATAGAAGGACCAATTGACCGGATTTAAAGTCTCTTACTAGTATTCTTTTGTCATGCCACTTCTTTACCCTTTCCTTGTAGATTCTTGAATTCTCATAGGATTGGTGCCGGAGTTCATCGAGTTATTGATATTGAAGGAACCTCTTTTCTCCTACATCTCGTATATCAAATTTGAGCTTCTTGATAGCCCACTATGTTTTATGCTCTAGCTCGAGAGGCAAGTGACAAGCTTTTCTGTAGACGAGGTGGTATGGAGTTGTACCGATTGGGGTCTTAAACACCTCTATAAGCCCAAAGAGCATCATCAAGTTTGTGAGCCCAATCTTTCCTTGCAGTGTTCACTGTCTTTTCCAAGATCTTCTTGATGTCTCAGTTTGACACTTCAGCTTTGCCATTGGTTTGTGGATGATATACAAGGGCTACATGGTGTCTCACTCCGTATTTGGACATACCTTCGAGCCTCATGTAGAAATCTCTTTCTTTATTGTGCATTAAACTCAAGAGAAATGTGGTTAGAGACCAAATAATTCACAAAATTGGCATACCAAGGAGCATGAGACATGTATAATATGAATTCATTGGGAAAGGATTCATTAATTAATCACTCTTCTTTGCTTGTTTCATTCTCAAGTCGAGAGAGGTGATCTGCCACTTGATTCTTGGAACCCTTCTTGTCTCTAATTTCCAAGTCAAATTCTTGGAGGAGTAACACCCATCTGATGCGTCTTGGCTTGGCATCCTTCTTTTCAATCAAATAATTGATTGCCGCATGATCTATTAAAATCACAACTTTAGCTCCAATTAAATAATGATAGGTGCAGTGACTAATCTGGTTTTTAATTCATTGAAAGCATGCAAACACGTTTCATCAAAATTAAATGGAACATCCTTTTCAAGTAGATTACAAAGAGGCTTAGCTATTTTCAAAAAATCCTTAATGAACCGCCTATAAAATCCAGCATGTCCCAAAAAACTTCTTACTCCCTTAATTGAAGTTGGAGGTGACAGCTTCTCTATAATCTCAATTTTGGCATGATCCAACTCCATTCCATGCTTTGAAATCTTATGACCTAACACAATACCTTCCTTGACCATAAAGTGATGTTTCTCCCAATTAAAAGCAAGGTTAGTATCTTCACAATGTTTCAAGACAAGATCAAGATTTTTTAAACATGCATCAAACGTTTCACCAAACACTGAAAAGTCATCCATGAAGATCTCTATGCATTTTTCAATCAAATCGGAAAATATGGCCATCATGCAACGTTGAAAAGTAGTTGGTGCATTGCGTAGTCCAAATGGCATACGTTTAAATGCAAAAGTTTCATAGGGACAAGTGAAAGTCGTCTTTTCTTGATCACAAGGAGCTATAGCAATCTGATTATAACCGGAATACCCATCAAGAAAACAAAAGAGTTCCTTGCCAGCTAGGCGATCAAGCATCTGATCAATGAAAAGAAGAGGAAAGTGATCCTTACGAGTTGCCTTGTTGAGCTTCCTATAGTCCATACACACTCGCCATCCGGTCACTGTTATTGTAGGAATGAGCTCATTCGGTTCATTGGCTACAACTGTCATACCACTTTTCTTTGGTACGCATTGGACTGGACTTACCCACTTACTATCGAAAATCGGGAAGATTATTCCTACATCTAGCCACTTGTTGATCTCCTTCTTTACCACTTCCTTCATCACCGGGTTCAATCTTCTTTGTCCTTCTATTGATTTCTTATGATTTTCTTCCAAGATGATCTTGTGCATGCATAGAGAGGGACTTATCCCATGAATGTCGGCGATGGTCCAACCTATAGCTTTTTTATGCTCATGAAGAATACAAAGGAGTTTCTCTTCTTGCACATTAGTTAAATTAGAAGAAATAATAACCGGAATAGTAGAAGAAGGGCCAAGAAAAACATACTTAAGGTGGCTCGGAAGAGGTTTCAGCTCTAGTTCCGGTGGCTTCTCGATAGATGGTTTGAGAGCTGATGAAGAAAGTTCCAAGTGCTCAAAGTGGTTAAGTTCCTTGGGAATGGTAAGTGATGACTCAAGTGCTTGAATTACCTCATCATAACTCTCATCATTCTCTTTCATTGATCTCCCTTGCAAAGCCGCTTCTAGAGCATCCTCTGGTTTACTCTCCTCGAACGCTTCCTTTGTCACCTCATGCAGGATATCAATAGAAAAACACTCATTAGTTTCATTTGGAAATTGCATTGATCTGTAAACATTAAATGTAACATCTTGATCATTCACTGTAATGGTGATTTCTCCTTTTGCACATCAATTAATGCCCAACCAGTTGCTAAGAATGGTCTTCCAAGAATAATAGGTATATTTCGGTCCTCATCATAATCAAGCACAACAAAGTCAACCGGAAATATGAATTTATCAACTTTAACTAACATCTTCAATAATCCCATGAGGATAAGCAAGTAAACGATAAGCTAATTAAAGAGTTACCGAGGTTGGTTTCATTTCTCCTAAGCCTAGCTTCATAAAAATAGAGTATGGCATCAAGTTTATACTAGCACCAAAATCAAATAATGCCTTACCTTCAAAATCTTTTCCAATAGAGCAAGGGATAGTGAAACTACCTAGATCCTTCAGCTTTTGAGGTAAGAGGTAACTTACGTTGCAAGATCGCACTACACTCTTGAGATAATTTCTTTCATGAACTTGATGTAACTCGGCATTTGCTCCAAGACTTCAGCAAAAGGAATATTAATATGCAATTTCTTAAAAACTTCTAAAAACTTATGGAATTGATGCTCGGTTTTCTCCTTTTGCGCTCTTTGTGGAAAGGGAAGAGGTGGATAAGTCTGATTCGGCTTCGATGTATTGCCTTTAGTTTCAATTGTCTTAGAAGGGTTGATGTTGCTATCCTGAGGTGCCTCGGCATGTGTGTCAGTGCTGCCTCCTTCTTGGACCATGTTCGTAGAACGTGGTCTATTGAGGTCGACTTCTCGGTTTTCAGCATTTGTGGTTGTAGACTGCGGTTTACTGAGAGTTTCCTCTGTCTTGGCATCTTGGACTGCAGTCGTAGACTACAGTCTAACCTCCTCTCCTGCGTTCATCAGCTCCTTCCCACTCCGAAGTGTGATGGCTTTGACTTGTTCATTCCCTTGACCTCTGGGGTTGATCTCAGTGTCACTTGGGAATGCTCCATTAGGTCGGGAGTTGATCGCTTGAGCCAATTCTCCCATTTGAGTCTCCATATTTTGCATCTGTGATTGCAAGACAACAATTTGATTAGAATTTGATTGCATAATAGCATGTGTTTCTTGAGAAGATTGCATAAATTTAATAAGAGCATCTTCTAATCTCGTGATGCGATCCAAACCAAAGGTTGTTACTTCTGAGTAGATTGGAACCCTGGTGGTGGATTGGCCACATTGTTGTTGTTGGCATAGGAGAAGTTCGGATGATTTCTCCACCCCGGATTGTAAGTGTTAGAGTACGGATTGTTCCTTGGGTTGCCTCCAATGTAATTGGCTGTTTCTTGAATTTCTTGCACTAGTTCCATGTATGTTCCTCCTTCGGTGGTCTCATAGCTTTGCCCTGCTCCTTGGTTCTTCCATGCCTTCACTTCCTTGAATAGTGCGTTCATCTTAGCCGAGAGGGCTGCCACGGCATCTACCGAATGTATTTCCGCTGTTCCTAATCCCGTTGCCCTTTCGGATGGCCACTGGTAGCCATTATGTGCCATCTGGTCAAGTAGTTCATAGGCTTCCTCCGGATACTTGTTCATGATTGACCCTCCTACAGCAGCATCAAGAGAAGATCGATAATTTTCCAATAAACCATTATAAAATATTTTTATCAGTGTCCAGATCTCTATGCCGTGATAGGGACATGCTCGTTGCAGTTCCTTGAACCGCTCCCATGCCTCGTAGAAAGACTCAATGGGCTGCTATTTAAAGGTCATAATATCATTCTTCAGCTTCATGGTCTTGGACGGTGGAAAGTATTGAGCCAAGAACTTCTCTGTCACTTTCTCCCACGTATCGAGAGTGCTAGGTGAGAGTGAGAGCAGCCATGACTTAGCCTTGTCCCTCAAAGAAAAAGAGAAAAGGGACATTCGGATGTACTCGGTTGACACTCTGTTGAAACAAAAAGTGTCACAAATCTACAGGAACTTCGCTAAGTGCACATGAGTGTCTTTGTCTGGTGCTCCTCCAAAAGAGCAAGACGTTTGAAGCATCTGGATTATCGGTGGTTTGATCTCAAATGTGTGGGCTTCTACTAGTGGCTTAATGATACTTGATTGAGTCAGAAATTGCGGTTGTGCACAATAATTGATCATCTTATGACGCGGATTCTGTGGTATCAGTTCTCCTCCTTGTCCTCCCTCCATAGCTTCTTGAAGTTGCCTTTGCTCTCTTAGTCTCTGAAGTAGAGTGCGCTCAATCTCTTGATCAAATTCGAGTAGCTCTCCTCGGTTTCTCCTGTGCATGCAAGGAAAAGGTTTCTCCTGTAACAAAGAACAAGAGAAACTAGTGAAAAGAAGAAAAAGACTAGGTCGAAGAACAATCGCTTAGTATTAGGGTAGTAGAAAAAGAGTTCCGGCAACAGCGCCAAAAACTTGTTACATATTTAGAGTGCCCGCAAGTATACGTGTCACAATCAAATAATAAAAAATGAGTAGAGTATCGTTCCCACAAGGACTCTCCTACTAATCACTAAAATTAGCACAATTAATTCCAAGCCAAGTAAATCGAATAAGTTGAGTAGAATGCAAGTAATTAAAATAGAAAGTCAGTAACCAGAAAGCAATCAATTAAAAAGATCCTAGGGTGCACAACTTCACCAATTCTAGTCTTAAGCAAAATCCTTATCTCATACAATTAATTCCATCATGCTATTAACCTACCTCTCGATGTCGTATGGATGTTCCTTAGCGAAATACACTAATCCACTCTATCTTTAGGCGATTAATGTTGAAAGGTCAATTAAACAAACCCTAATAGGCTATCTAGAGTGCTCACTATCTCTCGATGCGCTCGCACGAATAACCTCACTTGCCGGCATAAGTTAACCTAGACTATGCAATTTCTAGCATGACTTTGATTTCCTCTCTCGAGGCTCCTCTTTGCCTCAAGTTCGATCTCGTGGGTGACCAATCCAAAAAAAAGCATTAAGTACAAAATATACATAAATAACTCCTAGGAGGTGTACCTCGATAGAATCATGCGTATGAGAGAAAAAGACTTTACTAAAAACATCGAAAATATTCTATTGATACCCCTAGAAAACTAGGGGATTAGTTCAATATGATAAAAGAAAGTATAAGAGTCAAAAGATAGGACAACATTATGAAGAACAAGAAGAAAAGGTATAGGAAAAACTCTAGATAGTGGATGAGCCGAATCATCCGATCAAGCCTCCATGATCTTCAAGTGCGAATCCTTCCTCTAGCTCCAGGTCTGCTACTTATCTCTGCTCTTGAACTGATCCTATATGTTGAATGAAGTGCAGAAAAGAGTCCTCTCGGAATCTGATGTGATGCCCTTTTTATATTGAAGGATATAGAATTTTTTGAGATATATTTGATCTTCAAATCTTCCTTCAAATCTTGTAGCCAAATATTCTGAATCTTTGATCACTTTCCTCTTTCTTCTCATGCCAATAATTGCTGAAAATATTGTGAGGAGACAGCTGGAGACTTTTTTGAGTCGTCGGGATCAATAATCGGTAGTTTCCTTTTTTGAAACCGCGTATCACTCGTGTCTTCCCTGTGGATCGCGGTCCAAGCTTCCTCCATGATGAACATCTCTGTAGACCACGGTCTATACCTCTATTCTCGGCTTCTTCTCTGTAGACCGCTGTCTCTCTCCTATGTTTCAACCGTCCCTGAGTTTCCTCTTCCGGGAGATTTGCTCGATATTTCCTCGATTTCCTGTACACAAAATAACTCCTGGCAGTATCTTTTTCATATAAAAGACAATATTTGACTCCCTAATTAAATTGACATGCAATTATTCTCTAATTATATGAAAAGTGACCTAATACTCAAATATCTAAGTCCTGAATGGGCAATTAAATCATACAATTTATAATATTAACAACCCCTAGTGGGCCCTCTCGGCTCGAACTAGATTATTCCGAGCCCATTGGACTTCTAGGTACCAGTGGTTTAGACAAAAAATTCAATTCAATTCAATTCAATTTCAAATAGTAATTTAGCAATTTGTCATTTATCAATTTATTCTATACTATTACATACAAATGTTTGGGAAGTTTGGTGTCTTTTTTGTTTTCCATATTTACCCTCAATCTAATTTCCATATTACAATTTATGACATGCATATGATTTCTATATTAAGGGTAAAATAATAATTTTATTCATTTTCCTATCACTCCATATCTACGATATTAACGATAAAAATCATTCGTTAACTGCTCATATTTCCTCATCTCGCTTCATATCACTCAATATCTACAATTTTAACAATAAAAATATGTCACGTAATTGTAAATTGAAAAGATAAAATTGATATAATGCACTAATGAAAACTGAGAATGTTATGTTTACTATTATAAGTTAACGAATTTCGAATGAATTAAAATTGTAATAAATTATAAATAAATAATCTAATTATACGGTCATATCCCAATATTTGACATTTGTTTAATTTTATTTTCTTACGTTCGTAGTACAGGTCTGTATATAGTATTAACTAATAGTTACAAAAAAATATTTTAAATTATGAAATTTATATGAATAAGTCTAAATTTCTAAACACGATATTTTTCTTTCCTCAAGTATACGATGTTGAATGAGTGGTGCAGGACATTTTGTTGAATTTTCTTTGGCAGGCAGGCAGGCCCCCTTTCATCCGTTTATTTATTGCAGCTTACATACAAATGAAGTCGCGGTTTGGCCTTATAAAAGCAGGTCACCCATGAGTTCGCGAGCAGATAACCATAAGTCACGAACATTTCTATACATA
>JAOYND010184655.1:0-17411 GCA_025802135.1 Lagerstroemia fauriei
CAGAATGATACTTATCCATCTAATAATGCCTACAAATAATAATGCTACATCATCATTGAAAGAAACATCCTTCAAATTTAAAGGGGTTGGCCTAGTGGTAAGGAGAAGGCGAAGTGTATGTTCATATCCCTTGAGACCAGTGTGCACCTCTGAGTTTATCCTTTCATGTGCAATTCTGAGAACGTTAGTCGGACAGGTCGAGTCGGATTTGAGGCGAAAATGCAAGTAGATGGAACTCAAGATTCATCTTCTTGAATAATTCCACTCTTCTGAGTCATAAGCAGTGTACGGATCCTCCTCTCTGCTTTAACTGGAGAGAGTGGTCGAATCAACTGCAAATGGTGATGCAGATGCACCTCTCAGTGACAGCAAGTTAGCATCCTTTATCGCTTTTGTAGGTAAAACTACTAGCCCATTCTATTTTTCCTGTGATTTTGAGTGAGCTTGTTTTAAGAAAAAATTGCCACTCTTGATAAAAACTTGTTTTCGCTTGAGTACAGGATTCTTTCGAGGACGATAAGTTGAAGATTCCCATGATACTTTGATGCTATGCCCCGATACCAAGGAGATACACGAGAAGATCTCCGTCATAGAATACGGAGCTAAAGCAAAATGCATGGTTAGGTGACCACAAACAAAGGCCATCCAAAGACAAAGTCGTAGGGCCGATGACTCTTATTCAATAGCTGAGATGTTAGGATTGAGAAGTCGCTGCTATGGACCATTTTTTTTTTGTATACAAAGGAAACATAAACCTAGAAGGGGTCCGGAAGTCCCACATGAGAATTGAACTCATAACCTCTTAGTCTTAGATCGAGAGCGGTACCATTGCACCAAGTCTTATTCTTTTGCCATGGGAGAAAGTCTTGTATGTAATGGTCTCACCACATAACAGTGCCTATGTGGTGACACAAACTAATCAAATCAAGTCATTTTAGGGTTATCTTTTTTTGTTTTTAGGTTTTATAAAAAATTCCTAAACAAATGTCTTAATTTTATTGGCTGGTATCTTCACGTGACAGTACGACTCTCTCTTGTGTGCATTTGAAAGGCAGTTGAAAATTCCGATCATGGATTAATTTGACAAAGATGTAGGGTCCATTAGTTAGTTACAAGTATATTAGCAGTATACCAATATGGAGCACACATCAATTAAGTTCATTAGCACATTTTTGTGATCAAGGGGCACTTTGATGCGGTCCACATGGAATTTGATTTCATGGGCGGACCGGACCACCTGAAGGTTCATAAGGCGCTCAAGAAACCGGTTCGATTGACCGGTTTGACCGATCAGTCGCTGGTGTCCGTTTTCAACAAATGAGTATAGGTTTTCACATGGAAACGGGTTTCCGAGCAAGTCGAATCCTGTCGTTTAGGTCCTCAATTTCATGTTTTTCATTTTTAGTGGCGTTTTCGTAATTTCTATTTCTTGTGGGGCCTTTTTGTAATTTTTATGATTCGACGCCTAGGGTTTTTTTTCTATTTATTGATGTTTATAGCTATTGAGCCGTCAGACTGATTTGATTAATAAAATTGAGATTTTTTCCTCTTCGTTCTTTCATTTCCTCGGTATTTGAGTGAATCAATGAGGTTCAATCTATCTGCGATCATCAATCCCGTTCGCCCCACTGTGACATATTTGTATCAGAGTCGACATCGATCCTGCACCATGCCACCCAGGTGACGAGTCTCAGACGTACCAATTGAGGAAGTGGCCCGAATGGACGAGATTGCAGAACTTCGCCAGCAGGTCGAGCAATTGACCCATCAATTGGCGACGCTTCAACCGCGTCGTGACTGCGTAGTTCCAGATGTGGTGGAAGAAGATGATGATCTGGAGGACAATCCGCTCGGCAGTCCTCCTGATCACCCACCTCTGGCAAATCGCCGGTGGGAAACCAGTTCAAGGTTGAAATTCCCGATTTTCAGGGAAGCCTCCAGGCAGACAAATTCCTCGATTGGCTGAATACTGTGGAGGAGGTTCTGGAATTCAAGGAGGTCCCCGATTCCCGACGAGTTGCATTGGTGGCTATGAGGCTCCGTGGTCGCGCCCAAGCTTGGTGGCAGCAGACGAAGTGGAATCGACTTCGCATGGGGAATGATAAAATCAGCACGTGGGGATAAGTTCAAGAAGCATCTATGGGCGGCCTTCCTCCTGTATAACTATGAGCGCGAGCTGTACCAGCCCTTCTAACTCCTTCGCCAAGGAACTCGATCCGTTGATGAGTATACGAGTGAGTTCTATGAATTACTTGTGCGGACTGATATCACGGAGACACGGACCTAGTTAGTGTCCAGGTATACCGGCGGTCTTCGGTTGCAGATCTAGGACATCCTCAACACGTTTGATCCGTTGACGGTATTTGAGGCTCACCAGAGAGCACTGCAGGCTGAGAAGCAATTAGCCCGTCGGGTTGGAATTTTGAGTAGACTAGTGGCCCAGCAAGGTGGTAGTTCGTCATCACAGCAGCAGCCGCAACTGACTCGTCCACAGTTTACGAACCATGCGCCTCTTGTGGTTGGCGAAAACCCACAGAACCAGCCGACCTGTGGGATTCGCCGCTTTGCTTATGGGGAAATAAGTCACAGACAGTCTGAGTGCCATAAAGCGAAGCCTAGTGGTCGTGGCCTATTCGTGAATGACACGACTGAGGATGCTGAATTCGATTCAGGACCCATCTACGATCAGGATCCGAGTGCGGAGGCTAAGGAAGAAATTGTTGAGGGCGATGTAGGCCCACTGCTGATGCTCCGTCAGACTTTCCTGAGTCCTCGTGCCCCAGAAGAGGACTGGCGACGCACGACTCTCTTCTCTTCCACCTGCACAATTGGTGGTGAGGTTCGCTTCATTATTGATTCTGGGAGTTGTGAGAATGTTTTATCTAACCTGGAAGTGGAAAAGTTGGGCCTAAAAGCGGGGAAACACCCTAAGCCGTATAAGCTGCCATGGTTGAAGAGAGGCACAAAAGTCACTGTGTCAAATCGGGTCCTGGTTTCTTTCTCGATTGGAACTACCTATGCTGATGAGGTGTATTGTGACGTGGTTCCAATGGATGCATGCCATATGTTACTCAGGCGTCCTTGGCACTTCGACGTGAGGCTATCCATGACGGCCTAGCAAACACGTATTCCCTCATATTCATAGGAAAAAAGATAGTGCTACTACCCAGCAAACCAACCAGTGTTGGGGACAGTAACATGATTTTTTTGCTAGGGCATCTTTTGAGCAAGCCATGGTGGAATCTAGAGTTTTTTTCTTGCTCTTGAACAAGTTCAATGACCCGACTGCTAGTGCTCCGACTGCAATCCAACAGTTGCTGGCTGAGTTTGTGAACGTCTTCCCCGAGTCCCTACCCCGATGACCTACCGCCTCTGGGGACATTCAGCACCAGTTTGACTTGGTGCCTGGGGCTGCTCTTCCCAATCGGCATCACTATCGGATGAGTTCAAAAGAACACGAGGAGTTGAGACGACAGGTAGAGGAGCTGTTGGCCAAGGGCCATATTCGGGAGAGCCTCAGTCCGTGTGCCGTGCCGGCTCTTCTCACTCCTAGGAAGGATGGTAGGTGGCGCATGTGCGTCGATAGTCATGCTATCAACAAGATCACAGCGCGATATCGTTTCCCCATTCCTCGATTGGATGACCTGCTTGATCAGCTAGGTGGGTCTCAAATATTCAGCAAGTTGGACCTCAAAGCGGGTACCACCAGATTCGCATTCAAGCGGGAGACGAATGGAAGACTACATTCAAGACCAGGGAGGGTCTGAACGAGTGGCTGGTAATGCCATTCGGTCTTTCCAACGCACCAAGCATCTTCATGCGCGTCATGAATCAAGCACTGTGGCCTTTCATCGGTAAATTTGTCGTGGTTTATTTTGATGACATACTTGTGTATAGTGCCAATATTGACTTGCACCTACGCCACCACGGGAAGTATTGTTGGTTCTCCGTAGGGATAATTTTTATGCTGCTGTTAACAAATGTGCTTTCATGACAACTTCTGTGAAATTTCTGGGATATGCAGTGTCCAAGGATGCCTTGCTGTCGACAACAGCAAGGTGGAGGTGATTCAACAGTGGCCTCAACACACTTCTATCACGGAAGTGCATAGCTTCCATGGCTTGGCCTTCTTTTATCGGTGGTTTATTCCACACTTTAGCAGCATTATGGCTCCTGTTACGGACTGCATGAAAGGGCCAAAATTCTGGTGGTCAGATGATGCCGAGATTGCGTTTCAGGAGATTAAACGCAAGTTGACCTCTGCACCCCTTCTTGTCCTGTCGGACTTCTCTCAGCCGTTTGAGCTCCACTGCGACGCCTATAAGACTGGAATAGGGGCCGTTCTCAGCCAATCTGGCCGACCTATAGCTTACTTCAGTGAGAAGCTCTCTGGTTCTAAGCTACGGTTCAGCACATACGATCTGGAGTTCTATGCAGTAGTACAAGCAATCCGACATTGGCGTCACTACCTCTTCCAGAAGGAGTTTGTTCTCTATACCGACCATGATGCCCTGAAATTCCATGCCAGCCAAGACAAGATCTCTACTCGACATGCCTCATGGCAAGCTTATCTCCAACAGTTTACGTTCGTGCTGAAACACAAGGCTGGAGTTTCTAATAGCGTGGCTGATGCTCTAAGCCGACAGCATTCCTTATTGTCTGAGATGTGCATTACGGTTCCTGGTCATGATTCTTTCCTGCAGTTGTATTCTACTGATCCTTTTTTTCGCTGCTGTTATTGAATGAATGCAGGCAGGAGAACGAACTAATTTTGTGCTGCAGGGTGGGTTTCTTTTTCGGGGTGTTCAGATTTGCACTCCCAACTACAGCTTGCGATTGAAAATTAACCAGGAACATTACAATGAGGGTCATGTTGGTCGTGATCGTACCTTGCAGCTCATTGCTGCGTCATATTACTGGCCCTCCATGCGCAAAGAAGTTGGTCGGTTCATTGAGCGTTGTTGGACCTACCAGCATGCTAAGGGTTCTTCCACAAATGCCGGCCTTTACATGCCTCTGTCTATTCCCAGCCAGCCGTGGACGGACATCAACATGGACTTTGTGCTGGGGCTTCCACGTACACAGCGTGGTAGCGATTCCATTTTCGTGGTGGTTGATCGTTTGTACAAGATGGCACACTTTATTCC
Organism: Lagerstroemia fauriei; assembly: GCA_025802135.1. Lineage (NCBI taxonomy): Eukaryota > Viridiplantae > Streptophyta > Magnoliopsida > Myrtales > Lythraceae > Lagerstroemia > Lagerstroemia fauriei. The sequence goes on from JAOYND010184655.1 coordinate 5,148, forward strand.
TTCCAAATGCAGCACCGAGGCTGTTCACGTTGCTCAGCTTTTCTTTTGGGAGATCTATCGTCTGCACGGGCTTCCCTTTTCCATCGTGTCTGATTGTGACACGCGTTTCCTGAGCCATTTTTGGTGGAGTCTCTGGCGCTCGGTGAATACGACCCTCAATTTCAGCAGCACCTATCATCCCCAGATAGAGGTCGTCAATCGCTCCCTCGGTCATCTGCTTCGTAGCCTAGTGGGAGAGAATATTAAGGACTGGGATTTAAAGCTGTGTCAAGCTGAATTTGCACATAATCATGTTGTCAATCGCAGTACCGTCTATAGTCCTTTCCATGTCGTCTATGGCATGGTTCCTTGAGGCCCGCTTGATTTGATTACTCCACCCAGCCGAGTGCAGACCCACCTCACGGCAGATGAGCTGATTTCACAGCTCCAACAGATTCATCAGATGACTCAGTCTCAGTTGTCCGCCTCCGCTGACAAGTACAAGTTGCAGGCTGATAAGAAGCATCGCTCTGTTGAGTTCAAGGTCGATGATTATGTTTGGGCAGTCTTGACTAAGGATCGTTATCCCGCGCATAAGCTCGCTGCCTGCAAGATCGGCCCTGTGTAGATCCTTGAGAAAATCAATCCGAATGCTTATCGTCTTCAACTTCCGAGCCACATTCATATGTCTGACGTGTTCAATGTCCGCCACCTTATTCCGTATACGGGCAATAATTCTTCGAATGATGACCTCTCGTCCGATTCGAGGGTGAATCTCCTTCACACTGGGGGGAATGATACGATCCAGATGGAATTTGATTTCATGGGCGGACGGGACCACCCGAAGGTTCAGAAGGCGCTCAAGAAACTGGCTCGACCGGTCAGTCGCTGGTGTCTGGTTTGGTCGAATTCCGTTGTTTAGGTCCTCAATTTCATGTTTTTTCGTTTTTAGTGACGTTTTCGATGTCTATTACTGCTTCTCTTTTTCTCTTTCGTTTTTCACACTCATATTTATGTAACTGAAATTTATGAAAATTGATATTAAAATATTATTTTTTTGACCGTAAATGTCAGAGAATTTTCAAATATAAAGACAAAACAATTTTACAGACCTACTTATATCAAAAGTATTTCGACAAAACATAACAAATTTATTGTATTGACTTTTTTTGGTTCTCAAAAGAGAGATCCATGATCCATAAATGGAATAGGAAAAAATTATGAGAATAAAAGGCCGAAAAGAACCTTAACTGAAGTGGATCGAAACTAAGACCTCTTAATTCCGAATCGAGAATGATGTTTTTGAATCATACCTCCTTTCTTTTCGATGAGAAGGCAGACCTTAACTGAAGTCTAGTACGATTATAGAAAATGAAGTAAAATAAATGGAGCAAGTAACTCGAACGGTAAAAATCGAACCCATCTGAGACATAGTCTCTGTTTAACATCTTTACCATATCCATTAGTGTTCTATTCAAAGTTGTACAAGATATTTACATATATTTTTTTGTTACAGAAGAGGTCATGAGTTTACAAAGGATAAAGGAAGAACAGATTAGAAAGGCACAAAGATTATCACAATGAGGGTCGAATCCAAATCCCCTTGAAACGGTAAAAAAATGTATTTGATTGAATAAAATGTAATAATATTGAAAGAAAATCGATGATTATTGTATTTATCTTGTAAACATAACGAAATATATTCTAGAGAAAGTTTATTTCACAAGTTGAGAAAAAAAATTATCATTATAATGGAATATATATTACAATTACTAAAACTAAACGTACAACCAATTAAAAAAGTATGAAAAATTAATGTACTCATTTATTTTTATTTTATTAAAGTCTTATCTACCAAATGTGAAATTACATGACCCAGTTTTTAATTTTAAAAAATATTAGCTTAAAAATACGTGAATTTTTAACGGATGATAATATTATATTACGGACTTTAAAAATGACTTGTAAAATCATGAATTTTACTTTCACAATCTGTCACCACCAATCGTTACGCTGGTGACTTGGCAAATGATAGAGTTGATATAGTACTAGTGGAGCTAATGTGGCATTTAATGGAGCTGAGGTGATAGTGATTTGACTAATTTTGAGATACAAACATAAAAGTACGAACTTTTAATGAATGAACAAATTATATCACGAACTTTTAACAGATGATTAAATTATGTCACAAACTTTCAACAGATATCGTAACGTAAATACCGTCACGTGATAATACAGTTACACACAAGACTCTCTATTTAATTAGATAAGATTGTCAAAAAATTTTCTCCACGGGTATGACTTCTTTTTTGGGAAAATCTCTACCCAAACTATGAAGCAAGTGCATGTCCAATAAAACCAATTTAGGCAAATTACACTGACCATTGTAAACCAATTATGGGTATGGAGTGGGGAAATGAGAATTGTTCTTTCAATGAACAAATCTGCGGGCTCGATGGTAGAGCTCATAATTTTGAGAAAAAGCATGGGAACTTATTTTGCCCTACATGTTGAAAAATATGCAGTATTGTTCCAATGGAGGCCAGAAACAGGGCAGATCTAGAAATTGAATTCAGGGATGAAACTCCATTGAAGATCAATATGACGAATTCAGGGAACGAAATATCATAATTTAATAAAATAAATTGGATGAAATTAAGTGAAATATGTATAGTACATTATTGATTTCCCGGGTTCATGGACATGATCTGCCCACGCCCCCTTAAAATCCATCCCTGGCCGGAAATATAGTAGGTGTTGTTGAAAATGCAGAAATAATAATCAAATCCCACGTTGACCATGAAGATAAAATTATATCAATTTATGTCATCTTAGAGTGTGTTCCATCAGTCTATTAAATTAAAAATTCAAATTAAATACGCATTCAATATCTTATAAGTATATTAATTTAACAAAATATAAGAGCCGAACAACACATGAGCTCACAATTCATCTGAATGTGAAATATTGATCAATTAGCCTAAACCAGGAATATAAAGTCCACCTCATGGTCAAGTGGTATGTATAAGTCACATTATCATGAGAAGCTGTGCAATGAAAAAAATGTGGAGATAAAAGTCAATTTCACTAGGGGTGGAAATTTCCATGTGCATATATCAAAAACTGTTTGACCAATCTTACATATTAAGTTTTTGGTTGAATGTGGACCAATACCTCATATGAGTCCAATAAGAATATAGCACGTGTTGAATGAATTTTGCAGAAAGTTTGGGTTATGAATTTTCTCTCCTACTGTACGGGCTAGCAAAATTAATTCAGTGCTTAATTGAATTTCGTCTAATAAACACAGAAAAATTTACTTGTGTTTCAATAATAGAAGACCTACTTATTTTTTTAACAGTAAGCAATCATTTTCGTCCATAATGTCTCTTACAGCTATCGGTTTTAGTCTTAGTCTAATATTTTCATAAATATTCCCTTCAATATTTAAAAACACTAACAATTTACTTTCTCGTTGCCATTTTCATCTCTAATGTTTCGTGTAATATCATTCTTGTCCTCATGGGAGGGACTAAATTATTGGATTTTTTAAAATATTGAGGATGACATTGATAACAAAATTAGATTGGAGACAAAAGTAATGGTAAAATAAACCACCTGGGGATAAAAATAATAATCTACTCTAATTTTTAGCTAAAACTTTTTTGATCAAGGAAAAGGAGAGCAGCAGTAGTGGCGGCCAACTATCTCAGTACGTAATGTTCGAACTTTCATGTTCAACCGCGAACATATCAATCGACCTGAATAACCAGTACTAATACTGACATTGTTAACTCAATGCTTTTTACTACCAAAGATTTCGTATAGTTCAAGAAACTGATGTTCACTAAACTCTAAGTTCAAGAGTCTCTTCTAGCTAGCGATACTACTTCAGAAGAGACTCTGACTAGGGGTCACAACCTCACTAAATCGCACGAGAGTGAATTTATGGCTTTGAGCTAAATTGTTCAGCTGCGGTTTCCTGTAAATTTGCAATCATACACCCTGATTTTTACCGAAGTACAGAATGCCTCATTTTGATGAAGATATACACAGGAGAAGGAGAATGACAGACAGCTCAACTGACAGAGAAAGCGTAGTGGGGGGACTCATCGCCAGTGACCACTGACTGCCTCGACAAGATTATCAGTGACCTCCGGAGATTATCGATGAGCCTACTTGAATGTTGTTGGCCGACTGTCAATCCACGCCTCCCCCCATCGCTCTCACTTTGAAGAGGAAGCTGCATGATCTTCCTCAGTTGGCGAAGATTGAAATTCACCACGTTTTTAAATTTGATTTTTCAAACTACAAAAAAAAAAGAGCATGTTAGGGAATAAAATCCCATGTCGAAAAAATCATAAAAGAGATCATAGTTTATAAGAGAACTGAATACAACAACCGAATAGTTTAGACTATCGATGGAAATGGTCTATACTCTTGTAGGCTTCGAGAGAGTTTTTACATCGCATTAGAGCAAGTTATCATGTGAGCTCATACCTTGGACAGACTCGAGTGTGAAACTCATAGCTTGTAAGTCCGAAAGCGGAATAAAAATAACCGGCTTGTGGTTAGTTGTTGAACCTGATTGTGGAACTCGCGGTAATGAATCGAGTAAGGAAGGGAAAGCTCGAATCAGATAAAGTTGTTAGCTCGATTATGAAAAAGAAGGCTCTCCCCGTGGTCAGATGTCCCCTCTCATCACAGAATAGAAGAAACTGGGGCTCTATGTCAGTTGTTGAGGGCGGGTGTTTAAGGGCACATGATAAGTGTAAGCCATTTGTCAGTGTTAAGAAATAAAATCTCACATTAGAAAGATCATAAAAGATATCCTAAATTATACGAGAACTGGATATCATCACTTAACATTTAGGCTTTTAATTAGAAATGACCAGCATGAAATTTTGCAGATGAAAACTTGAAAATTCAATAGTTTTTAGTATTTTTTTGGTCTGAACCACTGGTATTCAAAAGTCCAATGGACCCTAATTAATACAGTTCGAGCAGGAAGGCCTAGTAAGGAGTAAAGCTATTTTAAGGTGAATCAACAATTTTTTACAATTTAAATTCTTAAAAATTCAGAACTTACGTTTAAACCCTACCAAATATAACCTTGTTTCCTATAGTAATTGTTCTCCTAAACCGTGACAAGACTCACGCGGCAAGTGGCTTATGGGAGTCAACCTCCCGAGAAAGTTTTCAGTAAAGCAGTCATACCACGTAAGCGATGCTGATGTAATATATCCGTCCAATCGGAACTTGACATCTAATCAATAATTATACATTCTAAAAAATCTTTAAAAATATAAAAAACCATAAATAAATGGTAGATCCTAATTGAAAATAATATATAAATAGTAAAAATATTAAAAAAACCTAATAAATATTGAATTCTAGTTGAAAAATATATATAAATGGTGAATTCTAATTGGACAGATATATCATGGTAGCATTGTTTACCTGGTATGACCGCTCTACTAAAGGCTTTCTCCAACCCCTCTCTCTCTACCTGAATTTGCACTCTTTTTTCATCTGTTTCACTGGGAGAACCGACGATTTTCTAATTTCTATCATTTCTTAATTTCATGTGCTTTACCTTTCTTTTTTTTTTGGGTACCATTTTAATTAAATTTCTAGACTAATAAGTAGGAATTAATTGAAAGAAATGATGAATTTATGTGGTCTTGATATTTAGTAACTTATCGTCTTCGTGTTAATTAGAGAGGATAAAAATAATTTTAGCTTTCTTGCTCTTTTATATCTTTAGTTATTTCATAATTCTACTAGGAGGTGAGAGCATGATGTGACAATTGTGGTTGGAAGTTGTTGAATTATATGTCTTGAGCAAGCACTTGGCGAAATAGACGGCTAGATCTAATTGAGACTGTCGGAGATATATCTGGACTTATGTTAGTGGGAAAACTATATCAAAGACGGGTCCGAGTTTACATTAGATATTACCGTAGTCAAATGCGTACATATTACATTATTGTTAATAGACCTTAAAAGACCGGATCCTTTTCCACCCAAAAGGTTAAGTTATTAGCTGATAATACCTAATTTTCTTATAAATCAAGATTATTCACTTTATATTAGCGAAATGAGATTTTACATAAGTTAAGTATAAGAGAGCTAGTTCAAAGTTATCCCGAAAGTTCATGTCTTTTTAGGTGGCTTTTATAGTTGTTGTCCTTTTATTTTAAGTACAAAGAGATAAATTTTACATTTTTACAGATTATTTTTATAATTTTTTATTTAATTTAACCGTCCATTAAATATTCATATTTTTGTAGGCTTTTATCCCTTTTTCCGACCATAAAACATATACTCGAGCATCTTGGTTGCCCTACTGGGGTGATACCTTGTTGCGCGTTGGTTATGCAGTCTCAGACCTCTAACTGGACGGAGCTGCGACAAAGTCAAACCCATTGTTATGTGCTGACACTGTCAGGTGTGATAGTTCATGGAAAATTGTCGGCCAGCCTTCTAAATACTTAGGCACTCGGGAATCCATTATTTTAAGATGTTAATATTACACATAGACTAATTACGAGAATAATAATTAATTTATAAGAAAATTTTGTACCACTACATGATAGTTTAGGCTTTTGGGTAGAAACGGACCTAATCTCTTGTAAGGTCCATTATCAATAGTATAATACATGAGCGCCTAACCACACGGTAATCTCTGACGTAAACTCGGATCCGTATCCGGTAGTCCACAATAACATAGAATTCAACATATTATTAGAGTTGGGCTGCGTCCCTTAACACGCTACATGTGAGAGTGGGTATTAAGATCTCGCATCGATTAAATAATAGAACAATAATGAGTTTAGAAGATAACTAAATACCGTCACCTGATAGCTTAGGCTTTTGGATGGAAACAGACCCATTCTCTTGTAAGGGTGTCTAACCACACGGCAACATCAGACGTAAACTCGGATCTGTTTCCGGTAGTCCACTCACTAACGTAAGCCTGCAAGCCTGTAGTCCCCTCTGGTCCAAGTTGCCTACTCTGCCATTGGCCCGCTCACAATAATATAGACGTCAACATGAGAATTCACGTTTTGTAAGGTTCTTCTGATAGTCCTTGTCCAGAGATGTTATTGGTTTACCCACTTTTTGTATTTCGAATCTTACAAAATTAAATAAGATGGAAGAACAGAAATAGGACTCGGTGTAGAATTGTCATCCAGCTCAACATGAGACTAAGAGACCTTTAGTTCAATTCTTATTAGTGAGATTTTTCATTCCCCTTTATTCCCTCTCCCTTCTAGTTATAGGCTTATATGTCTCTTTTATATAAAAACAAAGATGAAAGAAGACGATTTAGTGTGATATTACTGTTCTCATCGTAGCATCAAAAAGTCCTAGTTCCATTCAAATGAGTGGATAATTCGTATCTTTTTAATTCCTTCTTATTACCTTCTAAATTTGTGAAACGGCTTTTTATTGAAAAAATTTCATAGAGAAGAAGCAATTCAAAATCCAGAAAATAAATTTTCTCTCGTCCGTGTTGTAGAAAACAAATTAGCCATCGGAGTGAGCATTGGTGCTTTTCAAAAAAGACGATGGAGACAATTGGCCACGAGATGAACTTTATTTTTCATCGTCGAGCTATATAACTAATCACGGTTGAATTTTTTCTTCCGGCATTATGCTGATACGATACGAGCTCACATGATGTCTGGCTCTAATATCATGTAATATTTATCCTCTAAGAGATTAGTTATATCCACCTAAAAGTCTAAACTTGTACATGACAGTATTCAATTATCTGATATTTCATGTTCAATTCTATTAACTGTCCGATATGGGATCATGTTCCTCAATACTTCCTCTCACGTCTTACACTTGTTACGTGTACTTAAACACTCATTCTCAACAATTGACCTCGAGCCAGACAATTTTCCCTTTATACTCGGGTGAGGAAGAACAATTGGTCACCGTACGAGTTTACGTTTCCATCCTTGGGTTATATTCGGGCTAAAATCATATGAGCCTACATGATAATTGTCTCCGATACCATGTAAAATTTCTTCCAAATCAATAAAAGGTTGGAGTTCATATCCACTTAAAAGCTTGAGCATGTAGGTGGCAGTATCCCAGTTCTCTTATATTACAGGTTTCAATCCATTAACTGTCCAATGTGAGATTTATTACTCAGCAATGGGTATAAAAACCCACAGAAGAAAAGGAGTAAAAGGATATGAAAAGTACCACTCGTGAAAATTGAACACATAAATCTTTTTTTAATAACCGATGTATCCGAGCGCCTTCCGGGCCCGACTAGCAGTGGTTGCGACACCTCCTCCTCGGGGCACACACAATTGCCCGCAAACCAATTGAACACATAACTTATTGATTCTAAATCGATAGCAATATTATCGCATTAAATCTCTCATATCAAATTCTCTTAACTTGATTTAGACAGATGCAACGTTATGTTTTGGGTGAGGGTGGGTGGATGTTTAAATCGGAATCTCAACTCCTAGGATTTCCCAGCTCTCGCCTTTCCTTTCCTGCAGGAAAGCTTATCCCCTCGAAAGGGATGTTCTTCTCGAGGAAGGTTCTCCCACTAGTACATACATATAGAGTTTAAATATATATATATATATATATATATATCAATACAATAATAAAAAGATAAATTTTTTTTATAACTATAGCATTTTTAAAACATACATTTTTAATTAGTAATTTATTTATAATTACAATTATTTCACTGATCACATTCATTTTACTAATGACGGCATTAAATAAACGTCACACATTTTCCTCTAATCGATCTATTTTCACCATAGAATAAATACCATGATCTTACAACACCTCGTACTTTCATGAAAATCCGACACATAACGAACGCAATTGCATTGCATATCTTTTTTTTTTTTTAATTCATGATAATTCTCGAGATATGTAGCTTACTTCCCCACAACCTAATCTTTCTCAGAATCTAACTAATCATTTAACCAAACACCAATCTAAGATTCCCTTTTTTTTTTTCAAATATCAGTACTATTATATGTAAATATCTGAGAATGTTGGTTTTTTTTTTCATTTTTTTATATTATTTATTAATCTAATTCAAATATTAAAATATATAATATGCATGTACTTTATAAAATCTTCCAAATTAAGGCTAAAATAATAATTTCAATCATTTTTATCTTATTCCATATCTATGATTTTAACAGTAAAAATGTTCATTAACTGCTTAGATTTTTCGTTCTCTCACTTCATATCACTTAATATCTACAATTTTAGCAGTAAAAATATGTCACATCTTTGAAAGAATGATTTAAAATTATATACTTGAAAAGGTAAAATTGACACCATATACTAATGACAATTGAGAATACGATGTCTACTGTATGTTAACGAATTTCAAATAAATTAAATTATATTATATTATAATTAAACAATCTAATAATATAAGTTCATCCCAAATATTCAACATTTGTTTATTTTTATTTATTTTTTTCCGTGCATAGCATGTGTATATGTCTAGTTTTTTTTTTTATTGTTACTTAATCAGTCTTGGGCCTTCCTGGAAATTAAAAAAAATGTATGGGCAAAACTAAAAATAAGAAAGGTAGAGTCAAAAGTAACATTTAAACAATTTCCCCTTTTTTTTTTGTTTTTTGAAGTTCATAAAATTGGACACAACATATTATTTTGTTTCAGAGAAATCTAAAAGCTGTAGATATATGGATAGCTACGATAATTACCTTTTTTTTTATGCGTACTACGTGGAGTTTCTCAAGTGTACATGTTTTGAAATTTGAATATAGATAAAAATTTACAATTTCTTGTATTTTCTTTTCTTTCAAGTCTGATCAGATCTGGTTTGTACATATTTCAATTAAGATCTATTAAATTTGAGAAATTTTAAAAGTGATCCTATCTCGTCATGTGTTATGAAAAAATACTAGTCAAATTACAATAAATGAACAAATTTATATTAATCACTCGTGAAATTGTCATAATTATAACTAGATGTCAACCTGTACTATGCACAGATTTTACTTTCAATGAAATTGATGAGAGATGAATGTGTAGATATGATTGAAAAAAGTTTTAATTATAATTGATGGTTACATTATGATTTTTTTGGTAAATTAAATAAAAAAGTAAGTAATAAATTTAGGAAAATATATCGATTTTATATATAATAAATTTGGTTAAGAGATAGATAGAAAAAAGTTTGTACGAAATGAAAGTAGAAAAAGATTTGATAGTTAAAAATAGTAAATTCACTCCCCCATTTTATTATTAATTTTAATATTAACGATTAAATTTTAAACATAAATGAGTGATTTCGAAATATTAAAAGAAAGACACTAAAAATTAATACAAGTTAATCAGAATGATTTAATTGATATTTTCTCGTCATATTATTATGAGGTGAATAATATTATATTTTATCACTAAATTTTTTAATACCAGCTAATAGAGCAAAAATAACGTGATGAAAGGGGTGCATGGCCAAAAAGCCCTAGCTGTCACTTTGATTTTCCAATTCGGATCTGTTTGAGCTCTTCAGAGGGAGATTTTCGGTAAAATAGTTATACTACGTGGACAATACTAATGTGGAATATCCGTTTAATCAGAACTTAATATATAATCAATAATTATACAATTATGATCATTAAATATTAAAAATCTTAAAAAAATATAAAAAACATAATAAAGGATGAATTCTAATTGAATGAATATATCACATCAACATTACTTATATGGTATCACCGCTCCATTGAAAACTTTATACTTTAAAGGACAGTCTTTCCGAAAAGAAAATTTACGGCCTTCCTGAAAATGGAAAAGCTGTTTGGCATTTTATAGAAAGTGAAATAAAGAAGGGAAGAATGGGTAGCCCGATATATTCAGGAACATTCATTACAACTTTACAGGGTGTGGTACATTCATCAGAGGACACTAAGGAAATCTTATTAAACCTTGCCGGTATTATATATTGGCTATGATTTAATCATGGCACCATAGCGCATGATGTGTGAGCACCACAGCGTGTCATGGGTGAGTGTCACGGCACCGTGACTAAATCATGATTAATTTATGATGGCATCAAGGTAGTGCAGGCTTCTTTGTACTCTCAAATATATATGGACTTTTTCCATAGAGTCAATTTTTAAAGAGTAAATTAACAATTTCATCATCAAGAGATGGATTTCACATCACTTGGGTTCCTGATAGTTTTTTATCTCATTTAACTCCCTCAGAGATAATGTCTTTTACATCAATTGGGTCCTTAAATGGGTTTTTTGCAATAATTATACCATTTTAGTATATTAATTGGGTCTCTCATGGTATCAATTAGATCACATGACTTCACTTGGGTCCCCATGGCCTTAATTGACTCATCATCGCTTCAATTAGGTCCCTTCGTTAAAATGAACACTAATGGCATGATTATACTATCAATTATGTCCCTCTCTATTTATTTTTTTAATTTAGTCCTCCTCTATTTCTCATTTTTTCCCTCAGTCCATAAAAAAAAAGACGTCTACTCCTTCCCTGCTCTGCTCTTCAAAAACATGTCTTTTCTACTTACAAATGCTATATACATAAAACATCAATGAGTAGGTCACATCAAATGAGATGCCAAACTTTCTCAAAATATGCAATTTCTCCAAACACTAGAAAAAGAGAGTTTCTATAATCAACCATACTTTTCAAAATGATACAAGTCACACATACTAATTTCTCAAAATGAGCAACAGTTAGCTTGTTATATAGGCCGACACTCTCAACCAAAAGGAAACTTCTAAAATCAAAATGAGTAGCTTTTAACTTGCTATACATATTCACTTCAGCCCATGTTCTTGGAGGAGGCCTTTGAGGGGTTTGCTTGATGGAGTTTGAGTTGATAGATCCTATAAAGGCTGCAAATCTTTGAGATGTCTCAATGTTGCAGCTTGGATAGTCTCAATTGTGATAGGCTTGATTGTTAGGGGCTCTCACTAGAGTTAATTTGGCTCTAGGGGTCCTAAATGGAGCTGGCCTCACAGGAGGTCTCATAAGAGGGGGCCGAATGTTGGTGGGAAATTACAGGTATTTGCAGTCCCGGGCTTTGTTGGGGTACCTATCCAAGAAAGATAACAAGCATGAGATCAAACTAAAGAACAATGAAAATGTAAAAGTTCAAGATATAAGTATCGTTGCAAATTGTGCAGGATAGTCTAGCTGGGAAGGTTGTGAAGTCTGTGAAGGTTGTGGAGGCCAAAAGTCTTCAGATAGGTTCATTTCATCTGCTCCTAGGGA
>JAOYND010184741.1:0-17395 GCA_025802135.1 Lagerstroemia fauriei
AAGCCCTGAGCCGTGAAAGTCATGGACTTAAGAATAAAATTAGTGTCAGATTGAATATGGGCCTGCAGTTCAGACCAAATGGGCATCTGCCTTGTTTGATGGGTCCAATCATTCATAAGCTCAAAGTCCAGTATTCCACTATGACATTACATTTATGAGGTTGCTGGGTCTTTATATTATCTAATCTTAGGAAAGAATTCCCCCAATCCATATGTTTTGCATATGTAAATGTCTTGTTTGGGTTGCAGCATCATCGAGCTTAGGAGACAGTTCCTCAAAAAGCTTCGCAGGGTTCTGATGGGCGCAAATATATTCTTATTACTGGTGACGCATCTCTACCAATCAATCAGCGGAGATGCCACCGATGTATTCAAAGAGCATGGTATAGTCAAGTGGATCTACTATGCATTTGAAGTCTTGTACGCTATTTCTCATCTGATAGTTTCCATGGATTTGAGCTTCCGCTCGATCTTCCACCATGCAAGAACGATGTTCGGGACTCTTGGCTTTGAGATGCTGCTGTGGATACTTGCTTCGTACCATGCGTGGTTCTTCATAAATGTGGCCATACTCAATGTTGCTCTACTCTGTTCCCTTGGACCAGAGTTCTTGCACATCCAACAGACCAATATCCTGCCACTCGATAATGGACCTGTTTTGAATGTTCAATTCGATCTGCCTAGAAATAGTTCGATCGGAAGTGGTTTAGATGGAAATGATTTTGTCTGAATTTGATGACATACAAGCATGGGTTGTAATAGTTTCTATCTCGATTGCTCGTTGTGTTTTAGTGTATCGTGTAGACGATACAGTTATATGCATATTAGTACTCATCTGTGGTGAAGTTTGTAAGGAAAAAGAAATTGCTTCCATCATGTATCTCTCTGTCTCTCGCGTTTACATATTTGATAAATAAAATTTTATCTCAGATCCTAAACTTTAATATTGTATTTCAAGAAATTTACACGAAAGTCTGCCGCTTTTAAGGTAAAACACGAGTTGCTTTTGTTTCGGTTGACAAAAGCCACATAGAAGAGTTGGAATGAACCTTCACTGAACTGAACAAGAAAACACCACAATCGGGTTATTCGAGAATAAACGTAACGAATGAGAATTTTAATTTGTAATCTGGTTGGCTCAAAAAGGAAGAAAAGGCCCTCGAGAAAAGGCGGCTTGCTCTAGTGGTACTGCTTTTAAACTAAGATTAAAATATTCAAATTTTGATTTTCATAAGTGGGACTGGCCGTACTGTTTTATTTTCTCATTCTCCTATTCTTCGAAACAATCAAACAACCTTAGTAGTCGCGTGGAATTCCATAAAGCCCATGTAGTATTGGTATGTTAGACAAGTAGGCACCCCAATGACAGGACAGATTTACTCGGCCCTTCTCGGCTGCATAGGCCCAAACTCGAAGCCCATTGAGTTATCTGCAGGAAATCAGTTGCTGTAGCGGCGGGAGTGAACGAGCACAAATGAGGCTCAAGAATTACAATTCTGGGTCTAGATTTGTGGAAATTGGGGAGCCATATAGAGATCCTCCAGCTTAGTTACTTAAACCTACACTGGTTGAAAAAAAAAATGTCGCCCTCGATGGGACGATGTATTCAGATTGAAAGTGCACCGTTTTGAGATCCCAATAGCTTATGGACCGAACCGATCGATGAGTTATTGTATTTATTCTAATTCTACTTGTTGATGACGGCATAACATAATTAGAATTAAGGAGTTTATAGTTAATAAATTTGTTTTAAGTTAATAGATTAGTTCTGAGAGTAGTAGTGTAGTGTTTTATTAGTATTGTTGCTAGTGTCGTGTCGAGATTATTTACTTTCTCATACTGACGCAATGGATCCTTGTACCATCTCCATATGTTATTTACTCGGGTCTGTTTAAGCTTGAAATAAGCTGGCTGGCTTTACTGCACTGTTTGATACTGTTCAACCTTGAATGGCCATCGAGATATCGAAGTAAATTTTACTATAATTTTAAAGGTTTTATATAGTAATCCAAAGCATTCACACAATCTATTAAATATTATCGGAGTGGATTGACTAAGGTAGTAAAACTCATCATTTCTTAATTAAGATCTAGGATGTGAGTCTTGTGAATAAAAAAGAATACATCTTATGAGAGTTTTACCCCCAATGGGTATACTACTACTAGAACTGAATTAGTTAGCGTTAGGGATAGCAATGGGACGAGACATGTATTTGGATACCCGAACCTGCGCCGCACCTTTCACGAGTCAGATAGGGTCGTGATGCGAGTTGACCCGTTTAAACGAAAATTAATTATTGTTGTCTAAAATATGATATAGATTTACATATTTATAGTAGTATAATTAAATGGATTTAAACGAATTAATTCGATAAAAAAGAACGATTATCATCTAATTGATTAAGATAAAAGTACTAATAAATCATGTAAAATTAAATTTAAAATATGTAATTAGATAGTATTATGTTATACAATATGGACGGAGTAGGATGGTCCGGTTTGAGATTGTCATTCCTAGTTAGACTTTTTAAATATCAGTTGTACGGAGCAGAAAAGCATAAGGAATCTGACGGTGCTATGCAATCCACCCCGAGAACGGGAGAAAGAGGGAAGGAAGCAACCGAGAAGGTGGTGTCGACGGTTTTTTGACTTGTAAGCCCTCCCCAAAATGTAAAACTATGCCTCCCCTTCGTAACTTACAAACTGAACATCACCCCCACCCAGTACCACCCCCAAGTCAATCCTGGGAGAGTCTTAGGTGAGCGGATCTTATTATGTTAATTATGAACTAAATCAATAATTATTTAACACGTTAACAAAAAAAAAGTAACATTTAACCTTTTTTTTAATTGGACACATTTTATTAATATAAAAAATAATTATTAATCGAATTTATCAAATAATTCATGTAGGAATTCGTCCAGTCTCCCATCTTACGTCTAATCCATATGATGTCAGGCTCCATTAAGACAAAAAAATTGCTTTTTATTTGTAAAGTCAAGTGCACTCCCAAAAACTCGATCCGACAATAACGAAAAGCACTATTTATTTATTTATTTATTTATTTTTTGCTAAAAGAATAACGTCATAAAAAGCATTCAAGCACCTCATTCATCCTCAATCACGTTTCCTTATACCATTTGCACCCACACTCCCATTTTCACATTACATACTATTGCCGCCTAGGCGGTGTCTATTTCCACGTTGTACGTCCACATCAGTACCTTATACCATTTGTGCCCCCACCTTTATTTTCATATCACAACTATTGCCATAACTACACTTCTTCGATCCTCATCTCCTCGTTATATTTACATATCACAACTATTGCCATAACTACACTTCTTCGATCCTCATCTCCTCGTTATACCAGATATATATATATATAGAGGCCCCCAACACCCATCACCCATCACCCTCCCCCTTTGTATCTGAAGTAGCAGGCTAAAGGCAGATCTCTCTCTTTCTGTCTCTCTCTCTCTCTAAACAAGCACAGATTTTTCGATCGAGAGAAGGAGATGCCCCGTGAAAGCTGGAGCAGTGAAAAGTGAGTTCTCTCTGTGAAATTTCTACACGACTCACAAGAAATTAGGCTCATATTCATTTCAAAAGTTCAAGTTTATAGGATGGTGGTACCACCCTCTTATAAATCATACTTCTTTTCATTATTTGTCCGATGTGAGACTCAACTCTCAATACCCACCCTCACGTGACAACGTGGTCACACTTAACACGTGCATTTAAACATAAGATGAAGCTCTTTTATGTTTGTTGGGTCCAATCATTCATAGGCCCAAGTCCAGCCTTCTACTTTCCCATTATATATTTATTAGCCACTCCTGCCCCCGTGGAAATGGTCCACGACATGAGGCTGGTTGATGGCTCTTTATCTAATCTTAGGAAAGATTCCCCCGTATGTCTAATTTGATCGGTTCGAACCTGAACTAGTAAGGGCTCGTATGACCATGGATGCCCGGTGGAACAAACTTAAAATAAGAGATTATTCTCACCAATTATTTAGCTAATGTCTTGTTTGGTTTGCAGCGTTGTCGAACTTCGGCAACAGTTCTTGAGAAAATTCCGCAAGATTCTGATGGTTGCTAATATATTCTTATTGCTGGTGACGCATCTCTACCATTCGATTAACAATGATGCCACCGATGTCTTCAAAGGGTACGGTAAAATAAGGTGGATTTATTATGTATTTGAAATCTCATACACTGTTGCTCATATGATAGATTCCATGGAATGGAGCTCTCGCTCAATCTTCTGGTACGCGAAAATGATATTCGGGACTCTTGGCTTTGAGATGCTGCTATGGATAACTGTTTCATACCATGCTTGGTTCTTCGTAAACGCAGCCATACTCAATGTTGCTTTACTCTGTGCCCTTGGACTAGAGTTCCTGCACGTCCAACCGACCAATACTCATATACTCGACAATGAACCAATCTTAGATGTTCCTTTCGACCTGCCTGGAAATGGTTTAGATGGAAATGGTTTTGTCTGAAGTTGATGATATGCGTGCATGAGTTTCTATCTCGATTACCAATTGTGTCTTTAATTAGTCGTGTATCTATGTCTTGTACACGATACGGTCATATGCATATTAGCACCTATTCGTGATGGAGTTCGTGAAGAGTTAATTCCTTCTATCATGTGTCTCTGTATCTTTCGTGTGTATGCATTTGATTAGCGACATTTTATCTTACGCCTTCAATTTTTATATTCCGAGAAATGTGCACGAAAGTCTGCCGCTTAAGGGTAGAATGCGAGTCAATTTGTTTCTCTTCACAATTACCACATAGAATAGTCAGGGAAAAAAGCATAATTTTTATAAATAAATAAATACCGGAAAAAATTTGGTTGTGTTCCTCAACATTTTGAATCATGTTTATATTTGATCTAAACCTTTTTTTGGGTTGATTTTAATCATCAACCATTCAAATATTATTCAATTTTAATCCTCTATATTATTTTTAATATTAAAAAAAGGTGATTAAACTTTTTAATATTAAAAATATATTTTTAATTGAAAATTAAAAATAAATAGAAATTTCAACGAAAAACTTGTAAAGTTAATAGCAGTATCACAGACTGTTGATAACCTTCTCAGGATCAGTTTACAGTCGAGTTCCCACTAACCCTTCTTTTCTTACATCGAGAGTTTCTTCATTTTTTATAATTGTAAAAATAATTTTTAGTTAAAAATATATTTTTAGTTATTAAAAAAGCAAGGTTACCTTTCTTAATATTAAAACTAAAGTAAATGACTAAAACTGAACAATATTTGAAAGATTGAAGACTGAAATCAACTCAAAAAAGGATTTATGTCAAATATGAACATGATTCAAAAGGTTGAGAACCAAAACCAATATTTTTTCATAAATATTTCACTGAATAAACATAATGAATGAAAATTTGATTTATAATCTAGCGGGCTTAAATCGTGAAACGCGATGATTATCCCAATTAGGAAACCAATCATACCGCATTCCAAAAAGGAATGAAAAGGCAGCCCGAAAGGCCGTTGCCTAAAATTAATCAATCACACAAAAGACGTTTGATACAGATGGTATAACTGTCCACCTGATATTAAAATACTTGAGTTCAGTTCTCACTTGTGAAACTGTTCTTATTTCTTCTATTTCCTTGTACATTTATATGTCTATTTTGTACATTAAAAAAGAATTAATCAATCAAGCTTTAGCAGTTGCACGGAATTCCACAAAACCCATGTATCATTTCACCATTTATACGTGTCAAATGTGTCGGGTCATGCTAATCTGCTCTGTATTATTTCCATTTTATCGATATCTCCAAAGAGACGCCACAAAGCCCATGTAGTGTATTAGTATTTTTGGACAACATAGTCCCTTTAATTTGACTACCGGGTTAAACTACCTCGGCCCTTTCTTGGCTACATAGGCTCAAACTCGAAGCCCATTTGTTGCCCGTAGGACATTAATTGCAGAGGCGGGAATGGACGGCCGATTTTTTTTTTTTTTAACCTTATTGTTCCAGTACTTATAAATACCATAGTTCATGTATAAGAACATGTACGGGTGATCTCGCTAAGGACCAAGTATTTATTGGAGAATCGAATCTTTGATCTCTTAAATTTTCTTACAATTTATATGCATGTCCTATTTATTTGAGTTAATTCTGGGGTTAAAGCGTAATGTCAGTTATATTAGAGATAACAGTTGGATGATTAAGATTGGAGGGTGCGTAGTTATTTAAAAATAATAATAGAGAAAGATTAGCTGGTGAATGAGGGCATAAGGGAACGTCTTCTTTCTCCGACCTCGAAAATGTTTATCCTTGAGAATGTTTATCTTACATAGAATTCTTAAGTAAATTTCGTGTTCGAATTTTTATAAATGGAGAAAATTCTTATTGGGAGAACTTGATTCCTTAATGGGTCGATCATACTCGAACTAGATTAGTCAGATGTCCAAAGGACGACTATATACTAGTGATACAAATCAAAAAATTATATTACATACACTTATTTTAGAGTATCTAGCACGTATTCTTCTCCAGTGCTATATGACGGTTTTTTAATTATCTAAACAACGTGATCATTTATCAATACCATCCCTTTTGCGGCAATTGGCATACACTTGACACGTGCTATCAATAACTTATCTTAAATCGAGTATTTTTCTTCCGTACTTGGACATGAGGCAACTAACCATGAGGGGTTCTTTCTCTTCTATCTCTAGGCTAATAAA
Organism: Lagerstroemia fauriei; assembly: GCA_025802135.1. Classification (NCBI taxonomy): domain Eukaryota; kingdom Viridiplantae; phylum Streptophyta; class Magnoliopsida; order Myrtales; family Lythraceae; genus Lagerstroemia; species Lagerstroemia fauriei. The sequence continues at coordinate 6,736 of JAOYND010184741.1, forward strand.
TTTATATGAGCTTGACATTTTTCTTTCAATCTCAGATTTAACTAATCACGAGTTCTTCCACTTGGATCTGATGGTGTGAGCCCACACACTAGCATAATCCGATATCATGTAAAATTTTCATCAAACCATATAATTACTTATATATAATATGTGTAACTTTTACGGTTTTTTTTACAAATGAGACATATAAGTTTATAACATGATAAAAGGAAGAATAAATAAAAAATACAGGTGATACCAATACACAAACCATTCTTTCTCAATTAACTTTTATGATTCTATTACGCTATTATTGTATTTGTTTATTTTTTCCCAGTTATATAATAACAATTATCACTGCATCCATACCATCAATTTAAATTGACGCACATTCTACTTTATTTATGTTTTAGTCCAATTAGCTTTGTCGACAACAATATTTTCCCTCCGCATGGTATCGGACTTAATGGATGTCAAAGTTAGGGGTGTCAATGAGATAGTATTATGCACAAACGGTTTAGGCTCGACTTTATGAAAACTTGAATTTGGCTAGATTATAACGAACTCGAGCTTGGCTCGGCTAGGGCTCGTTAGTTAAACAAGCCAAGCCGAACTTAATAATATTCAGATCGTGAATCTCGCAAATCTAAACAAATTTTTTATTTTATATAATAATAATTACATTATTATTTAACCTTAAAATTTAAAAATAATCAACATATTGTCTCAAATTATTATTTAAATTCCTTGTTTATTCTCTCCCTCACTTACGACGCAATTAATTCTCTCAATCTTCCCCCTTAGTCTACCTCGTTTTCTTTAATCAATACACCGACCCGCGTCCGCACTATATTTTCTTTCTCGATTCGGCTCGACTCTGTTCGTATAGGTTTGACGAGTATTCATTTACCATAACGAGCTGAGCCCAAATTTAAAAAATTGGGCTCGGCCGAGCTCAAGCTCAGGCCCGATTTCATAAATCGCTAAACAATCTTGGAACTTTTCGTACCCTTTTTACTTGTAGTCAAAGTTGCATCCTTCTAAATGAATGAATTGAAAAGAAATAGGGTTTGTTATAGTTAGTACTACTCATTGCTTATGACATTGAGGTCTTGAGTTCAATCTTATATGTGAAACTTTTTGTACCCTTTTACCCCAACTTTCTTTTCTAGATTATGTGCCTCCTTGTACACCAAAAAAATGAACGCATTGAAAATTGTGGTTCTTTAAAACCTAATAAATCTTTATATTCTCCTAAGTCACTCTCACTCATTCTAATGAAATTCATTCATATTGTCTTTATCTTTTTTAGTTTTAAATTTTTTTCCATAATACTTAGGTTGCGTCATAGATAACATCAGCTTTTTTTAAAAAGAGAAAATTAATAATTTCGTTCTTGAGAGAGATTTGTCGTCAATTGGGTCATTAAGTGATTTTTTACCTCATTTAACTCCCTGAGAGATGCATTTTACATCATATGGGTCTGTTATTGTATCAATTATGTCCCTCATAGTATCAATTGGATCACTAATTATATCAATTAGGTCCCTAAGAGATCTTACGTTAACTTTTCTGCTAATTTTAATGGAAACACCAGCAATGGCATTCCTGGGAGATGGTTTTTATATCATTTAGGTACCTAAACAATTTTTTGCTACACGTGTATGGGTGCTTATGTGACACTTTTATATGCTTTTTTAAATAAAATTTATAAATAGAATTTTTTTAAAAAATTTCATAAAATATAAAAAAATTTCAAAAAATTTTAAACACTTTTCATCTTCCTTGTAAGTTATGTCACCCATGGTATCAAAATATTAGTCCATCCCTTCTACAATATATATCTTGTACAATTTTTAGAATCCTATCTATTTTTTAAATTTTTTAAAATTTTAAATAAATTTATAATTTTATGAATAATTTCACTTTTCGGAATTTTGGAAATTTTTTAATTCTTTTAATTTTATGATTTTTTTGGTTTTTAAAGTTTTTTTACCTTTAGAATTTAATAAATTTTTTTATTTATTTTTAAAGTTTTTCAAATTTAAAAAATTTAGCAAAAAAATAAATATTTTGAAATTTTAATTTTATTTTTCAATTATTTTTACATTTTCCTTATTTTCTATATTTCTGTATTTTTTATTAAATATATAAACATTTCCAAAAATTTTATATTTTTCACAAATTTTAAAAATTTTTCAACCTCTTCATGTTTTTATATATTTTGAATATTTTGAATATTTTTAGTTTTCCTATATTTTATAATCTTTATGATGTTTTTACAATTTTTTAAAATTTTTTCTAATTTAAAATTTAAGATTTTTATTTTTAAAATTTTTATTTAAAAATATTATTGGGATATGCCACTTTAAGTTTACACATGCTTGATATTCACGTCAGATGTCATACCGATAGCAGAGTCCGTGGAATAACTAAGAAAAAAAATGAGAAATTGATGGGGACCTGATTGATTAAAAAAAGAAATAGCTAATTAATAGTATAATAACATCGCTAGTATTTATTTTAATGGATGGACCTAATTGAAACCACGAGGGGCCAATTGTTACACTAAATGCGTATGATTGATGCAAAAATCGTACTTAATAATTCATAAGATTTAAAATCCATCTTTGAGAGACTTGGATGCTGTAAAAAATCGCTTAGAAATCCAAATGATGCAAAACTTATCCCTAATAAATGACATTGTTAATTTAGTCTTTGAAAAAATGGAAATGCACCAATGCGTAAAACTGGTGAAAGACCCCCGCGACTTAAACTCGTAAAGATGTGCTCCAATGCGTGTAAACTGGTCCCCCCGGGGGACTTAAACTCGTAAATATGTTCTCCAGCATCCGACTTATAATCGTAAAGATGTGCTCCAGCATCCGCTCGTTGGCAGGATGTGCCCCAATGCGTAAAACTGGTCAAAGAACCCCGCAACTTAAAACTCGTAAAGATGTACTCCAATGCGTGTAAACTGGTCCCCACCCCCCCGGTGGACTTAAACTGGTAAAGATGTGCTCCAGAATCCAACTTAAACTGGTAAAGATGTGCTCCAGAATCCAACTAAAGATGTGCTCCAGCATCCGACTTAAACTCGTAAAGATGTGCTCCAGCATCCGCTCGTTGGTAAGATGTGCTCCAATGCGTAAAACTGGTCAACGAACCCCGCCACTTAAAACTCATAAAGATGTGACTGGTCCCCCCGCCAGGGGACTTAAAACTCGTAAAGATGTGCTCCAGCATCCGCTCGTTGGCCAGTGATAGTACATAAGCAGGCTTCTTTCTTTCTGGAAACACCAACACCGATCACCCGCCCCCTTTGTATCTGAAGTGGAAGAGGCAGATCTCTCTCTCTCTCGAATCAGTCACACGTTTCTCGATCAAGAGAAGGAGATGCCCCGTGAAAAGTGAGTCCTCTCCATCCAATCTCCTTTCATGTATACTCCTCACAACGCTGACACATAGTGATCATCAATCTCCATTAGCGGTTCGTCAAAACCTCGAGCTTCTTTCTTCATGCCCCTCTTATAGTACTAGTACTCTTATTGCTCTATGGCGGCACCCTGCAATTCTCATCAACGTAGCCAAGCACGGATACTGAAGCAGGAACTCTGTTTTTGTTTGTGCATTAACTTTAACACTATGTTTGGATTGAAGGATTAGAAGGGATACATAATTAAAATGAGAGATTAATCTTTCTAAGCATTAGCTAATGTCTTGTTTGTGTTGCAGCGTTGCCGAGCTTCAGCAACAGTTCCTAAGAAAGCTCTGTAGGGTTCTGGTGGCTGCCAATATATTCTTACTGCTGGCGACGCATCTCTACCAGTCAGTCAACAAAGATGCCACCGATGTATTCAAAGGATATGGTACAATCAAGTTGATCTACTATGCATTTGAAATCTCGTACACTGTTTCTCATCTGATAGACTCCATGGAATGGAGCTCCCGCTCAATCTTCCGCCACGCGAAGATGATATTCGGGACTCTTGGCTTTGAGATGCTGCTGTGGATAACTGTTTCGTACCATGCATGGCTCTTCATAAACATAGTCATACTCAATGTTGCTTTACTCTGTGCCCTTGGACCAGAGTTCCTACAGATCCAACCAACCAATACTCATACACTCGACGGTGGACCGATTCTGGAAGTTTCTTTTGATCTGCCTGGAAATTAATGGTTTAAATGGGAATGGCTTTGTCTGAATTTGATGATATACATGCATGAGTTGCAAGTTTCATTCTCAATCACTCGTTGTGTCTTTAATTAGTCACGTATTTATGTCTTTGTACACGAAAACAGTCATATGCATAGTAATTATTACGATTCTGTGATGAAGTTTGTAAGAAGGATAGGACAATTCCTTCTATCATGTATCTATACCTCTCGCGCGTATGCCTTTGGTGAATGGAATTTTATCTTAAGTATGCCCTTAGCTTTAATTTTATGTTCCAAGAAGTGTCCACGAAAGTCTGTCGCTTAAAGGAAGAGTACTGCTCAATGTGATCTGTTGACAATTACCTCATAGAATAGTTGGAAAAAAAGTTAATTTTTTTTATAAATAATTAAATAAATAAATATTTCACTGAAGTCAATAGGAGGCAAGCATTGCAATCGGGTAAATCCCGAATAAACATAATGAATGAAAATTTGATTTATAACCTAGTGGGCTTAAATCGTGAACCCGATGATTCTCCCAATTAGGAATCCAATTGTAGAGCATTCCAGAAAGGGAAGAAAAGGCAGGCCGAAAGGCCATCGTCTAAAACTGATCAATAAGAGAAAAGGGGTTTGATACAAACAGTATCGCTCTCGACCTGATATTAAAATACCTAAATTCAGTTCTCATTCGTGGAACTCTTCGTGTTCTTTCAGTTCCCTTGTACACACTTATGTGCCTATTTTGTACATTAAAAGGATTAATCAATCAAACTTTAGTAGTTGCACGGAATTCCACAAAGCCCATATATCATTTCACTATTTATGCGTGTCATATATGCCTGCTAATTTTCTCTGTACTATTCCAATTTTATCGATATCTCTGAAGAGATGCAACAAAGCCCATGCAGTGTAGTAGTACTTTTGGACAACATAGACCCTTTAATTTGACTACCGGGTTAAGCTCCCTCGGCCCTTCTTGGCTACATAGCCTCAAACTCGAAGCCCATTTGCTGCCGGTAAGACATTGATTGCAGAATGAACGGCCGAACTTCTTTTTTATCTCTTCCCTTTTTTCCTTTGTAACGAGGAGGTTTTTTTCTCTCTGTACCCATAAACATCGTATAATTTCATAAATTCAAATAGATCCATGTATAAGACACGTGTGAATGGCCACCAAGGTCCACACGTTCAATGGGAGAATCGAACCTCTAACCTTGTAAATTTTTTTTACAATTTAGATATACGTCCTCTTTACTTGAGTTAATTTTTGGGTTGAACCGGTGAACGTTGATTATATTAGATATAAAAGTTGGACGATTAAGATTGGAAGGTGAGTAGTTATTTAAAAATAATAATAGAGAAAGATTGACCGGTGAAATAGGGCATAAGGGAACGTCTACTTTCTTCAAAAACTAAGTTAGTTTTTTTTTAAAAAAAAAATCAATATGATAGAAACGAAGTCGAATGCAATAGCGATGGATCTGAGGAGGGGGAGTGGTCGTCCTGTACAAAAAATTATAAAATTATGTATTAATTTACTTATTTTATAGTTTTTATGCAAATAACGTTAAATAATATTACGAAACTAGCTCCATTAGATTATTCCATTAATCATTAAAGTGGTTGCTGGTATGATGGCCGTTGATTTGTCATTATTCATTGCTAAGGTGCTATTTTTACCTACACTCACACGTATAAATAGGGAAATCTAATCGGATGAAGTCGTATTTGCTATTATTGTAAAATGAGTTCATATTTGTTGCTGTAAAACTACTTTGATACCAAGTAAAATCTATCAATCTACTGTGAGATGTTGGATCCTATTCACATAATTGCCTCAAATGATAGTTGGTTAATACTAATATCTGTTATATGCTAGAATTTTTTATTTGTCTGATATAGGACTATTTCTTCGCTTTTATCTAATAAAAATGTCATGTTAGCAGTAAAAATGCCATGTTAACATGCCATATTACCGTTTAAATGGAGAATTCTAGTGGAATTAGTTTCGTAATATTTCATGAAAAAAATGAAAGCACATAACAATTTTCTGCATTTTAAAGGTTATGACAAAATAGTCATAAGATCTCGTGATTTTTAAGACAATTTATCATTTTTTTTATGTTTTGTTATTTATTTTATTTTAAATATTTTTTTCTATTTTATTTTTATTTTTATAAAAATAATATAATTTACTCAACTAGATTAGTCAGATATCAAAAGAATTTCTAAATATCAGTGATGCAGAACAAAAAATTATATTACATCTACTTATTTTAGAGTATCTGGCATGTATTCTCCTCCACTGCTATATGATAATTTTTTTAATTATCTAGCCGACGTGGTCATTTATCAACACCGCACTTCGGTGACAATTAGCCAACGCTTGGCAGTGCTCTCAATAACTAATCTTGAGCTAAGTATCTTTCTTCATTACTTAGATGATTAGGACATTTTTCTTTAAGTTCGGATTTAACTAACCACGAGTTCCGCACTTGGATCTAATGGTATGAGCCTATATGCCATTATGATCTAGTACCATGTGAAATTTTCACCAGATCTATAAAAGTTAGGCTCATATTTGCATGAAAATCCAAACTTATATTTACTTTACAATTACTCCTATATAATATATGTAAACTTTATTTTTTTCAAAGAAGACACATAAATTTAGAAAAAAAGGAAGAGGGACTAAAAGGAAATGTAAATTTTAACATTTTTTTAATATATAAAATAGAATAAGAGGAAGATGAAATAAAAAGATACATGTGATACCGATGCACAAGACCTTCTTGCTCAATTAACTTTTAAGATTCTATTACTCTATTTTTTTTTATCAGTGAAGAGAGGACAGTACTAGTGACGATCTAGTCACCCCCTTACGTAATGTTTGGGCTTCCATGTCCAAACGCGATCATATTAGATGAACTGAATAACCAGTGTTAACACTGTCCCATCAACATAACGTATCACCACCAAAGATCTAGTATATGGTCTAAGGAGTCGGTGTTCGCCAATGCACAAGTTCAAGAGCATCATCTTCTTCTAGCAATGCTGCTAAAAGCGAGAATCGAACCTGTAATCTCGGCCATACCAAACCGCATGGGAATTTAGACTATTAGATCACCATTTTGGTGATGATTCTATTACTCTATTATTACAATTTTTTTTTCTCTCCACTTATTTATCACTGCATCCATAGCATCCATTTAAATTGACGCACATTCTACTTTATTTAGGTTAAGTCTTAAGTCCAGTTAGGTTTGTCGGCAAAAATATTTTCCCTGCACATGGTGTGTCCGATTTAATGGACGTTAAAGTTGAGTCGTTCTAAATGAATGAATTGAAAATGAATGCAGTTTGGAGGTGGCCACCAGCTTCTTGAACGTTTCTTCTTCTTCTTCTCTCTCTCTTTTTTTTCTTTTAAAGTAAGCATATAATTAAGTACAATATTAAACCATGCTATTTCTCTCTGTTGGAGATAAAATAAGAGAGAAAAATACTGGAAGTCATATATATTTATCGATTCTTGCAAATAAGTCGTAAATGTTTCAAATTGATGCCAGCTTAAAGTAATGGTAGGTGACAAAAAGAACTCGATGTTGTAACGTGAGCAACATATATGACTTGATTTATCACTTTAAAAAATTTAAAACTCACTTGCAAGTATCGACAAACATATATGACTCATGGTGTATTTTTCTCGATAAAATAAATTTGGTATCCATGAATTATTTGATATGGAGAATAAAATCGTTATATTAAAAAAAGAGTGTAATTAAGATTAATTTACAATGTGTTGTGGCTTTTTCACCTAATTAATCTTTATATTATCATGAACCACACTCACTCTTTCTAATGAAATTCATTCATACTGTATTGGCATCAACTTCATCTCCATCCATATCTCTAATCTCTTTATCTTTTTTTTTTAAATTTTTTTTTCCCATAATACTTAGGTTGACGTCATAGAAAACATCAGCTATTTTTTTTAAAATTTCTTCACATTTTCTTGAATTTTGCGCTTCAGAAAATCTACCTTACAATTCCCTTTTTTATCTTTTGCCTCGTTGCATTGTCTAAAATGATAGTTGATTTATACTCATATATGCTAGAATTTTTTTTGCATGTTTGATATAGGACCGTTTCTCCATTTTTTTTATAATAAAAATGTCACGTTAGCAATAAAAATGCCATGTCAACATGTCACATTATCATTTAAAAGAAGAATTCTAATGGAATTAGTTCCGTGATATTTCACCAAAAAATGAAGCATATAACAATTTTTTAGATTTATAAAATTTATGACAAAGTAGTTAAATTAAACCTCATGATTTTTCAAGTAATTAATAATATCTTTATTCTTATTTATTTTTATTTTAAATAATTTATTTATTTATTTTCACTTTATTTTTATTTTTATAAAAATAATTTAATTATAAATATGTAAAGAGAAATGAACAAATTAATTATTGATTAAATATTTATATTACATTAAATCAAAAACATATTGAAAATAAATTATATTACATCTACATATCGAAAATGTTTATCTTACATATTGGTAAGGCTCTTGATTCGGTTAAGCGGTTCAAATTAGATTAGTTAGATGTCCAAAGGACTAATGGATATCAGTGATGTAAAGCAAAGAAATTATATTATATCTAGTTCTTTTAGAATATATGGTCAGTATTCTTCTTCAGCGCTATTATCTAATCGACGTGGTTATTTATCAATGTCCGTCCTTAAGTGACAATTACACTATATTTGCCACGTGCTCTCAATAACTGATCTCGAGTCGAGTATCTTTCTTTCGTACTTGGACGAGGGGGACAACTAACCATAAGGCATGCTTTCTCTTCCTTCCCCATGCTAATAAATTTATATGAGTCAGACATTTTTCTTTCACTCTCGGATTTAACTAACCAAGAGTTTCGCACTTGGATCTGATGGTGTGCGCTCAAATGCTAACATGATCCGGTACCATGCAAAATTTTCACCAGACTTACAAAATGTTAGGCTCATATTTACTTAAAAATCCAAACTTAATATTTACTTTATAATACTTCTACATAACATATGTACCTTTTATCATTTTTTTACAAAAGAGACGCATAGTTTAGAATATGATAAAAGGAATATGGAATAAAAAGAAATATAACTTCTATAATTTTTTAACACATCAAAGATATACAAAAGTCTAAAATATGATAAAAGAAATAGATAATAAATAAAAAGATACGGATGATGCCAATGCATGGAGCCTTCTTTCTCAATTAGCTTTTATGATTCTATTACTCTATTATTATATTTTATTCCCACTTTTATAATGACATTTACCACTGCATCCATACCATCCATTTAAATTAATTGACGCACATTCTACTTTATTTATAAGTCTCAAGTCCAGTTAGCTTTGTCGACAAAAATATTTGCCCTCCGCATGGTGTCGGATTTAATGGACGTCGAAGTTGCGTCCCTTCTAGATGAATGAATGGAAGGGAGAGAGGGTTTGGTATGATTGGTGTCGCTCTCGTATTGTGACCTGGAGGTAATAGGATCAATCTTATTTGTGAGGCTTCCCATACCCTTTTATCCCCTATTTCTCTTACCCTTATAGGCTTATGTACCTCCCTGCACAATAAAAAAAAATGAATGAATTGAAAATGAATGTAGTTTGGCGGCGTCCACCTTCTTGACCGTTTCTTCTCCTTTTCTTAAAGAAAAAAATGGCTTATAATTAAGTACGAAATTAAATCATGGTATTTCTCTCTGTTAGAGATAAAATAAATTAGGTAAATGAATTATTTGATTTGGAGAATAAAATCGTTATATTGGAAAAAGAGTGTAATTAAGATTAATGTAAAATGTATTGTGGTTTTTTCCCTAATTAATCTTTATATTCTCCTGAATCACTCATTCATTCTAATGAAGTTCATTTATCTTCGCACCAACTTCATCTCCATCTATATTTCTAATCTCTTTATCATTTTTTTAAAATTTTTTCCCATACTACTTAGTTTGATGTCATAGAAAACATCAGCTGTTTTGTTTTCTTTTTTAAATTTCTTCATATTTTCTCTAACTTTGTCGCTTCAGAAAATCTTTCATGCCTGCGCCTTGCAATTCCCTTTTTCATCTTTTGCCTCATTGCGTTTGCCTTTTGCGTGATCCAATCGGGTAGTAGGGCTTCGGTCCAGATTCTCCTTTATCATATTTGCATGTGTCATTTGCGGGGCCTTGTCGGGGAAAAATTTCTTAGATGATATCCTACCTTCTAAAGACGTAATGAAAAAGTACTAATTAAATCATTCTAAGTAGTAATAATTATAGTAATTACCTGATTGTTTAACACTAGTTTACTCATTTATCATAATTTAATTGATATTTTCTCACGACACGTGATAAAGTCAGATCGCTTAAGAATTTATCATCCTCCGGAATGTTGGTCGTGTATATACTGTATCAAGTTTATGAGTCTTAACATGTGTGTGTGGATATATATTTAACTCATAAATAA
>JAOYND010184832.1:0-17385 GCA_025802135.1 Lagerstroemia fauriei
GATTTCAATCCGGTTTAGGTTTCGGTTCAGAACCGGCGGTTCCGGTTTCTCAGACCAATGAAACCGGCCCTGAACCTTAGGTCTCACGGTTCAGGGCCGGTTTTGACCTGGCAGGTTCCGGACCGGTTCAGGGTCCAAACCGGCCAGTGGCCAGGCCTAATTTATACTAGTACATGGAAACTTCTAGAAACCTACCATCCTAAATATCTAAATGTTGTAGAGTTTGAAACTTCTAGAAAATTCATGCATTTTACCTATCGCTCACAAGGTTCTAGAGAATCAATGTTCTAGAGAATCAAAGTTCTAGAATTGTCACCACATATTCTAATATTTCTCCTTGGTACGCAATTCTCTGACTCTAATCTTCTCTCGTAGTAGCTTGAGCTTTGCTCTTGGTAGTATCTTTGTGAAAATGTCAGCTAACTGTTCTTTAGTCTTGCAATGCTTGAGTTCAATCTCTTTGTTGGCTTCAACATCTCTAATGAAGGGGTACTTGATGCTTATATGTTTAGTTCTGGCATGAAATATCTGATTCTTCACCATTGATATAGCTGACTTGCTATCACAATAAATCCTTGTAGCTTCAGCTTGTTTCTCTCCTATGTCTCAAATATGCGCTTCAGCCATATAGCTTGACTTGTTGTCATAGCTGCTGCAATGTATTCTGCTTCAGCTGTTGACTGTGCCATTGTTTCTTGTTTTCTTGTTGCCCACGAAGATATTCCCGAGCCAAGAGTGAATGCATAGTCCGATGTGCTTTTCATGTCATCCACTAAGCCTGCCCAATCACTGTCAGTATATCCAAGTAATCTTGAGTCAGAAGTGGATTTGTACCTTCTGCCATAGTTCCTTGTGCCTTGAAGATATCTCAGCACTCTTTTAGCTGCACCATAATGAACTTGACTGGGACTCTGCATGAACCTTGATAGCATACTAGTTGCACACATAATGTCGGGCCATGTGGTCGTCAGGTAGAATAAACTCTCAACAAGACTTCTGTAAACTAACTTATCTGCCTTTGGTGTATCATCTTCTAGTCTATGTGCTTTACTGTTGTCAAGCGGAGTTGCCACTGTCTTACAGCCGTTCATCTTGAACCTGCTAATAAGACTTTCTGCATATTTCTTCTGAGAGATGAAGATTCCATCTTCATGTTGGTTGATCTCTATTCCCAAGAAGTAGTGCATTAATTCCAAGTCAGTCATTTCGAACGTCTTCATCATGTCTTTCTTGAAGGCTTCGATCATCTACTCATTGTTTCCTGTATAGATAAGATCATCGACATACAAGGAGACAATGAGTGTGTCATTCGTACCATGAGTTTTGATGTAGAGTGTTCGCTCACTTTTGCTCCTCCTGAATCCTTACTCTGTGACGTAATTATTGATTCTGCTGTACTAGGCTCGCGGAGCTTGTTTAAGCACATACAAGGCTTTCTTTAACTTGAGTACCTTGTCTTCTTCTCCTTTCGCTACAAATCCTTGAGGTTGCTCCACGTAGATCTCTTCTTCAAGATAGCCATTGAGGAACATTGCCTTCACATCCAATTGGTAGATTCTCCATCTGTTTTTAGCAGCAAGTGCGATCAACGCCCTTATAGTGTCCATACGTGCAACAGGAGCAAATGTCTCATTGTAGTCGACTCTGAACTGTTGTGCATAACCTTTTGCAACCAGTCTTGCTTTGTGCTTCTTGATTGATCCATCAGGGTTAAGCTTCGTTTTGAAGACCTATTTGACTCCTATGGCTTCGTTGTCTTGAGGAGACTCCACTAGCTCCCACGTTCTATTCTTCTCGATTATTTTGATTTCTTCTTCCATAGCCTTTCTCCGGTCTTCTTGCTTGGAAGCTTCTTCAAAGTTTTCGGGCTCCATGATGGTGAAGTTGCATCTCTCGTATATCTCGGATAAGGGCCTTGTTCTCCTTGGTGGTGAATCTGGAGAGGAATCTTGAGCTTGCATTGACTCTTCTGCAGTAGCTTGACCCCGTGCGCCAGGTTGAACATCTTCTTCTTCTTCTTCGACTGTTTGTTGTGGTAATGGCAGCATGTTGATGCCTTTTCTTTCGATTTCTAGTCTTCCAATTGTACGTAGCATCTTCGTCGAATTGAACATCTCCACTAATCACGAGCTTCTTTGTTCTTAAGCTGTAGACTCGATAGCCGTTAGATTGAGTACTATAGCCTAAAAAGATACGTTTCTCTACCTTCTCATCGAATTTGCTTCTTTTTACGTCTGGAACGTGAATGTAGCAGATGCAGCCAAAGACTCTAAGATGCTTCGCTAACGGCTTCCAATCGCTCCAGGCTTCAATTGGTGTCTTATCTTGAACAACTTTGGTTGGGCATTTGTTTAGCAAGTAAACTGCTAGGCTTACCGCCTCTGCCCAGAATGTTTTTGGAAGAACTTTCTCCAACAGCAGAGCTCTAGCCGTCTCCATTACGGTCCTGTTCTTGCGCTTGAGGCGATTTTTTCACTTGTGGTTTTTCTAATCAATCTTTATTTACAACTTTCCATTTCCCTTCTAGCAAGCAAGAAATAAAATAGAATTATGGTTGTCTTTGCTCAGTTCTTTTGAATTTTCTATCTATCGTTTGTAAGTTCAGCTTCTGTTTCCTATGTCTGCTCTTTGTTGACATTCTAACAGATCTGCATATTAGATTTATGAATATGATATTATTTGGCATGATTGTGGCGGATCTTGAACTTGAGAAAAGATATATGCTGCCTACAAGTTTTCAGCAACAGGAAAAGACTTTTTTATTTGATTGTCATTCCGACCACGTCTTTCATGATCTATTCTACAGGTAGAAATGCTGTGAGCAGTCTAAACTTCGACTCTTGCATAGAATTGCCAATTAAAATTTTCTTCCTCTTAAGTTTCCATGGATATTTTCATTCGAGGAAGAGACTGCCAATGCATTTCATCACATCTGTAGATATCTATTTATTTCAAATATGATATTGAGGACAGAATTGGTATTTTCATAATTAAGGCTGATCGTTTGTACTTGATTTTTGTTTGTTCTTAGGTGTTGTAAATGAAAGTGTCCAAGAAGCTCATCCGGATAAATATGCACTAATGATTATGCTTTTTTTCAGGTTGAATACTTCATGATTCCATGCATAACAATAGATTTGTTCTTTTGAATTTTTTACTCATCATTTTTTTGCTCTGTCAAATGTAAAAGACTTGAGAAAATTCCCCTTGAAATCACTTACGAGAAACGCTTGATGAGTAAGGTTTACTACTATAAGCTACATTTAGCCTAAACATTTTTTTAAAATCAATATATACTATGCATTATTACAACAGCCTTCTAATCTCTCTTTATCGTTTAACAGAAGGCACAACCATGAGTGTGCACTATTGCTTCCATTCATATGGGAGCATTTCTTCATGTTCTTTTGGTAATTCTAAGATAGTAGTACAAAATATTCAATCTAGCTTGGGATTCTATCTTAGGGGTTAGTGATCTTCAAATTTGATTATGAAATGCATATAGTGCTGGTATAGATTAATTTACAATATCAATTTCTTTTACAAAGATAAAGGGATTTATGCTTGACTTCTCTTTGCTAGAAATTAGAGTTTTAGATAAGCTGCTCGATTGAAAGATTTCATTATTCTTCAATCTTTAATCATAAATTAGATTACTGTGTTGTTCTTAATTATTTAAATACTTATATGAAAGATAATGCAAACAGCAATCACCCAGTAGTTATTTTTGTATATATTTGACTTTCTTGAGTTTTAGACTCTCGATGATCATCGGCGCTCCCATGTGCAATTAAAGTTTTAACAATTTGTTGTAGTAGTTGTATGATTACTGGTATCACATGTTAAATTCTGCTCAAATTATAACAAAGCTTGGTTTTATGTTGGGATAGGGTGTGATAATTTTAAGCAGTCGTTACCAGTAACTTATATATGTTGTCTGTGTATATCTCTAAAATCTAGCTTGAGTTTGAATATTGGCTCCCGTAATTGATTGTCCCTTGCCTATGGCTAATTTTTTTTCTACTTCCATTAAATAGATTTTTTTGTTGTTTTTCATTTTTTTCTGTTGTGCCTGCATAATGGCCAGGGCAGGTGGACTCCATATCTTCTTTCGTTTTTATTTGTCAATATTTTTATCCAGGTACAGTGATCAATTCGTTAGTCAATTGATTTATCAATACATTAAATCTCCGTATCACTTTTCTCAATATTTTTTCACACACGTACAATCTTTTTTATTTCTCTTCTTTCGGTGAATGATCTTCTTTATCTTTATATACTTTTTTTCAGTGAATGTTGATATATTACTTCGGTGGACCATATTCAGAAATTACAAAAGTTCGCCCAAATTAAAATGGGTAGCAAGATTGCTAGACGCTATCCTATGTCTAATCCTGGAACAAGAAACTAGTTTAAGTCTAACCATTTTCAAGACTCTCTCTTTAATTACAAAATTCTCAACCCCCTTCTCTTGAAAAACTCTCATATTCCTCTCAGACTATATACAATATATACAACTTGTAAAAACCAATTTACTAATAACAACATCACGATGATTTCCCTTCCACCTATTCATAGCGGCCTCCAGCTCGTGGGCCCATGATCCTACATTCCTTTTGATTTATAACAGAGATAGTAGAGCTTGCCATATATCCTCTGTGTACTTTCATCGGAAAAAGAGATGATCTCTTTCTTTTGAGTTATGTCCACATGGTTTGCATTGAGAGGATATTTGAGAGTTCCACTGGGAGATTCTATCATTGGTCATCAATCTGTTCAAAAGAGCAAACTAGCAAATTGTAGATACCCTTGGTAGGTGTCCTTTGAACCATAACGAGGAGTGCTATCAAACTGGAGGGGCTTTAGGTCTGAGTGATTCCAAACCTTTGAGATTGTTTTTTGAGGACCCATCCTAGCATTGTTGGTCATCGCTGCATAGATTACTGAGTCTTGAATGTGCCGAAGAGAATTCGATATTTCCTGGGTGGCGCACCTCGGCTGGAACCATTCTCTTTGGTATAACATAGCTTCAAGCTTTGAACTTGTTCCTAGGGATGGGATACTTTGCTCTCCATGCAACCAATAATTGACCAAGGGTCCAACTCTTCGCGCCCATGTATCATACCAGAAGAACATAGTACTCCCAGAACCAACTTTGCATGTGATGTGAGATCGCGCTAAGGATCGAAGTTTTAGCAGTTTTCTCCATACCCATGTCAAGACAGGAGAAGAATGGATGGACCAGATACTTCCATTTTTTAGCAAATGAGTCTCCACCCATGCGACCCACAACGAATTGGCCTGTGTAATCAACAACCTCATGCTAAATGCACATTCCAGCTCTCCAAGTCTCTAATAAACCACCCTCTTTCCTTGGTAGACAAATTTTAGACCATGCGACCTTTGCTCCTCTAGCTCCGTTTGAGTCCCCTTTCCAGAGAAATGAGCAGCAGATCTGCTCTACCCTCTTTATAACTCTTTTTGGAAGGACAAAATGCACACACCAATAATTTGTCATACTCTGCAAGACAACTATTATTAGCTGGACTCTACCTACATAAGAAAGAGTTCTGGATGCCCAACTATTAACCCGAGCAGTTATCCTGTCAATTAGTGAAGAGCAATCTCTTAGAGTAAGCTTTGTGGAGATTAGTGGTATGCCTAGATACCTTACGGGGTAACTGGGATTGACAGAAGCCTGTGATGTGGTCGACTTGTTCAATCATGTCAGGAGAAAGACCGGCACAATAGAATTATGTTTTTTCTTCATTTAACTTCAAGCCTGACAACAAATAGAATTGATTTGGTACCTCTTTTACTGCAAGGAAAGAATCTGGAGATTCATCGATGAAAATGAGAATGCCATCAGCGAATCCCAGATGGGTTATTTGTAGTGTCTTGCATCTTGGGTGGTAGCCAATTTCCCCATCCCTTGCAGCATTGCTTAGGAGCTGTGTCACGATTTCAATTGCTAGCACAAACAGATAAGGGGATAGGGGGTCTCCTTGCCTTAAACCTTTATCTCCTTTGAAATAACCGGTCAAAGATCCATTAAACATGATGGAGTACCAAGGGGTTGTGATACACTCCCTGATCTATCCAACAAAAACCTGAGGGAGACCAAAAGCAGTTAACACGTTCAGCAAAAAATTCCAATCTACTAAGTCAAAAGCCTTCATATACTTCTCTTCAACTAACTATGCGTGTTTGAAAAATCTTCACATCCCATGGCATAGCGCAGGCTTTGCCACTAGTAATCCAATAAGTAATGCATAACAATTTCGTTATGTAAATAAACATTTAGATCTTGATAGGTGGGTCAACTGAATATTTACTCCAAATGAAGCTAAAGGTGAAGATCACATTCACAGACAAGTAAAGTGGGCCCGATGTGTTTACGTGAGCGATGTTTCGGATCTAACGGTGACTAAGGAGAGTCGATTGCCAAACTCTTTGTATGACGTTAACATGTATTTTTAGGTTGTGGGAGCCCCTTAAAATTTAAATTTAACTGCATTTTTAAGATGTGGTTGTGTTTTAAAATTTTCAGCATAAAACAAGTAATTGAACTGCATTTTAAAAATGCACTTCACTTTCTGTATTAAATGAAATAGTTTGACAAGCTTTGTTTTGTAAAAAAAAGCTTCTAAAATATCGGTGTTTGTAGTCCAAACAATTTAAAACCCTCTCCATCAATATAAAGTTCTGACTTTTCTCTAAGAAGTACCACAAATACAACATCTTTAAAACTCTAAAAATCACATATAACCTCACGTATATTGAAAGCTCGATCATCAATCTATTAAATGAGCAAGTGTTTTGTGTAATGGTGTCATCATGTGATTAAATTTTTTTTTAAAATTTTCCTACAAATTTCAATACTTCTTCTCTCACATCCTTCTGTTACTTCTATATTTTTCTAAATGGACTTTTTGTAACCGAAAACTATATATAGATATGATAGATTAAAGAAGGATATAAAATTTCAAATACAATCTACTTATAAAGTATAGTTTTAAAGAAATTTATATCAATTTTATTTTTTAAGTAACAGGAAGTAACCTTAAAAAAAGCATAACATAAATGGCTATTCAACCACTTCAATTTCTTCATAAAAATATTTTTATTTTTTTGTTTATTTGGAATATTTGAATCTAAAATAATAGGAATAATTCAAAGAATGCTACTATTTTCATTAGTAAATTTGGGGGCAATATTATATAACATTCATGATCTCACTACCCTGTGCGAGGCAATCTTTAATTTAATTTTTCTTTCTAATCTAATCATCTATTTTATTTTTTAATAATCGGGGTGTATTTCTCTCTCTCCTGATAAATTATATAGTTTTTAAGAGATTATAATAATTCCCACTGCGAAGTGTATCATCCATTTGCTCTAGTGAATTCCAAAATGTTCACATATTTTAAAGGACCAAATGAGAATTATTTAAAGGAGAGAAATATTTACAAGAGTTTGATAAAATAGACTAAAGATTAGGCTCCGGATCATTGTTACACTTTCGGAATTTTATTATTTGAGAATAATCTTCACAAGTATTCTACAATAATCTATCAAATTTGTTGTCCATATAGATATAGGAGTTTCAACGGTCGACTTCGACTGCACTCGGATGATCCGAAGACCAAAGTTAAGGGACCACATTGGATAAGTATCAAATTACAGGGGCGAATCTTGTAATGAAAATAACAGGAGCATCGTGCAGTATCCTTTTTTTCCCAAGCAGGAAACTTTGCAGCCTTTTCTTTGGGGTCTGCAACTTTGCAGCCTTTTGAACTTGGCGCTGGGAGGGGCTTCTTCTTCTCCTCCATGGCCTTGAAACCCTGCACAAGGTAGAATCCCTATAATTTTCAACTGCTCAAAGAACCCTTTACTTCCGAAGACACTTGCTCACCAACCCCACAATCAAGGCCAAATCTTTTGCATGCTTGATCCCTTTTCTGAAGAACTCTGAATCCACCCGCCGTTAGCATTCTTCTCCTCAGCAAGCGCAACTCGACGCTGTCTACGGCCCATCAGTGGGAGGCTTCCCACTCTCTCTCCTCACCTCCCACCACCACCAGTTGCCCTCACCCTCTTTGTATAGATTGTTTGTTAGGTGCCGCGATAGTTCGGACAGAGAAAGTAATAGAATTGTCACGCTGGCTCCCAAAAAAATCTATCCTCTTCCTTCCCCTTTCTCATCGTTACCTCCTCCCACTGTCCATCAGACACATGAATCCCAAGTCCCAAGCTCCATACAGGGTATTTGGATGAGTCCATGAGCAGATTGATGCTCTCCGCCTACAAGGAACAGGGGCTCCAAATCTCAGGTGAAGCTCGATGACGGCTCCGCCCCGACAATGTCAGCATCCTTTCCTCCTTCATCTGTTTCATCTGGTTAATTTTGACTAGGGCGTCGTCAATCAAGTCGCTCAGTTCCTTCGAGAAGCTTTTTCAAACCCTCGCGAGCGGCTCTCCAGTGAGGATTTTTTCCATAGTGTTCTATATGTACGTTGTTGGTTTGGAAACATGTCTGCAAGTTTTCTACTTTCAAGTCTAGAGTGTTGGCTTGCGTTCATTAGGTGGTAAGATTAAGTTCTGGTATCAAGCTGCAATTGGTAGATACTCGGGCATCTTCAAGTTTTCCCTTGAAATAACCCCCTTGACTTGTACTGCCTTCAGGCTTCACTGTTTGATGCCTGATTAGCCTCGCAGCCTTTTTTAATCAAAGTGTCTAACACGTTTCTCCAGCGATTTTTCAATCCTTCCCTGTTCTCTGATCTGATCGTCCACTCTTGAATTCTTTCCAGGCTAACATCTTGCAGCAGCTCCATCAGTTTAACTCGAGGGCAACAATCTTCGCCCCTTCTGAACCAGAGTGACGTCACTGTTCCTTTCCATTCTAGGGCTTTGTGTATTCTCTTTAGAGCTTGTGAACCATGCTAATCATAATGGGCGATGCAATAACAGGAGAAAGACGGTTAAGGTTCTTGTTAAGGTCTAAAAACTGCTGAGATGGCTCTCAAGATCCTTGTTTCCTTTGACCCTCTGCTTCTCCACGCTTCGTAGCAACTGCCTCTTTGCTCTTGAATGAATATTTCACCATCCAACATCCTATGCGTGAACAGGTTTCTCTGTTTGCATATTCGCCTTCTTGTTCTTGCCTTTTCTCTGACTCTCCGTATTAGGTACTATTCCTCCTCCAAAGGACAAATTATGAATACCTTGATACTACCATTGCTACCTCAAGTACCATTTACTTTTCTTTATATTCATGAAGTGCCGAAAACCTGAAAACCTGGTAGATTTAATGATCTTTGTTTTGTTCATAAACAATGGATTGCAGCGGTTCTTTCTCTTTCTCCAAGTTTTTCTCTCTTCCGCTGTTGGAGATCCTGCTTTGATGGCTTTCAATGGCTCAACACTCATCTGTTTCCTTCCCTTAACCTCTAGAAAGAATCATACTCTTTCTTCCTAGCATTTACTCAGCCTTACCTCTGTCATACCAACCATATTCGCCATAATCAGAGAGCTTTAAATCAACGGGAGAAAACCACAGAGCTCTTCAGAGGAAATCTCGAACTCGACTACACGGAATTAGTCAAGCAATTACTAGCCTTCAGTATTTACAGCAGCTGAATGATCTCTATATCCCAGACACCATTCTGCAAGACCCTGCAGATGCCAGATCTACCACGGTAGAAACGTTATGTAGATATCCTTCAATGCAGAGCTACAAAGAGTTCTGGCTCACAGCAACAATATGCAGATGTCCTTCAATGCTAGCCTGAGCTAAAAGCAGAAAATGAACATTTAATGTTTGAGATTTTCCGCACCTACCTCTGTTACAACATGCCCGGCAGGTCTGAAGCAATTACTGCTCAAATGTTCATTTTCTAGCAGAGAAAAAGGTCATCTCAGTCATTCTCATCTGCCCCCACCCGCTCGCTAGTCAAACCTCTGCCATAAGCCCTGGCAATGACAATGGAGCCCAAAAGCTTGGAAGAGATGGAAGTTTCCTTTGCAACTATGCTTCAGGTACTACCTACTTATTGGTAGATCTTTCTCGTTTACTGATAGGAAAACCAGCAATTAATTGAGATTCCAATTAATTGGCTTTCATTTGCAAAATATGTGGCAAGAAAATTTTCCTTGAGAATCACTAAAATGACATGAAATTACGGAATCAATTTGAATTAGGATATACTAACATGAATCAGCGATTTCATCCTTCCCAACTATTTCTAAACCCACTCTTACAACAAGAACACCCCTAGTGTTAAGTTATTTTGAGGTAAAATGGTTACGGCTCGGACTTCATATCCAAAACTGAATAGAACCGTACCACAACCACCCCTAGTAGCTAATTTAAAACCATATTATTAATTTGACAGGGGATATGGTTGCACCAACAATAGCACTCCTCAGATTAAATGTGCCAGTTTTGTTCTCATTCTCATGATTCATGGCCTAAATTGGTTAGCTTTCGAGGATGGGTTTTTTGGAAAATCATTTAACAGTGAAATTTATTCAAGCTGAAAGTCATGATTTTAATCTTGTCTACCTAATTGCCTCTCTAAAGCAATGTTAAATTGCATACATATTCATCCAATATGTGAGCATATTCAGGAAATACAATGAATTTATAGTAATTACAAACAATATAAACAACATAAGAGGGGGAAAGAATGGCACTCGCACACAAATATCATCCTAGTTATAATCCTTATAAAAGTGACTTCGCCATTCCATCTAAAAAAAAGCATACGAGTTTGATCACGACATAAAATAGATAAAAAAAAAATTATTAGGTATGACTTGTTAATTAAGTTAGTATAAATCAGACTTTTGTGGTAGTTAGAATAGATCCAATGAGAGCTTTCGGTACCTTCACCATTCAATTAGAAAAAATCCTACTTCCGCCCAATCTTTTCTTATAATCTGAGACATGTAACGTTGTTTTTAATACAACTAGTGCAGTGTCCTGCGCTTCGCTGCAAGGGGTAATCAATATTTAATATAGTAAAATAATACTGAATTGAATCATTTTGAATTATTCTTCCCTGAAAATTTATGTTTAAGTAAGGAATGTTTGTATATGAGTATAATAGTTGGATTTTATATGAGAAAAGAATAACATAACTAAATATTGACGGCAATAGATGTTCATTCGACCCGTTTTCGACCCGTTATAACCGGTCAAATAAAAGAAAGAAGAAAGGGATTAGAATTTATTGTTTTTATTTATAAATAATTATATATTTATTATAATTATGGTAATATGTCCAACCAAAAAAATATGAATGATAGTATGCAAAACCGCCAAATTGATGCTATTCTTATTTTATAATATTGACATGTTTATATAATTGTACTTTTTTAAAATTGTATCATCTTATATAAAAATAATAAAAATATTGAAAGTTTAGCTTAAAAGATACTTTATAAATATACAATTTTTTCCAATTTTATACCCTCATTACATCTCTCAAATATAAATTTTTTTATCAGAAAATATTCATGTAGAAAGATATGGAAGAAATGGGTAAATGATGAGAAGAATGTAAATGAAGAATTTGAAGAATTATTAAAATTTATGGGAAACAGTAGAATTAAAAAAATTAAGAAAATATAGAAAAAGAGTATCCATGAAATGTTTGAGAGTAGGAAATTCACCGTACTCTCCCTTAGATGGTTGAGAGTAGAATATTTATCATACTCTCTTTTAAAGGAGTTGCTAAAACTCTCCTTTAGTATTATAATATAGATATTTAACAATTTTAATCAAAATAAAGGATATAATTAGATCCATTTGAGGAATGTGTCATAAAGTTCTTACCTGTTCAAATTATAGTGCTCCTAGGCATTTCGCCATAGGAGTAGTTTTGCTTGTACAATCATTATATTAGCCATCTTTATGTACTTCCATCAATTTAGCATATTTAATTGGCGGATTCTAATCTCTCTAAACTGATCCCATATACTGGTTATTTTAGGCTTAAAGTGAAGCTGATAAAATGCTTAAAAGAGTTTGTCTTTCTTGCACATCTAACAAATATATTGTATAGAAAGCCACGCTTATCCTTTCTAAGCACTATTCCCTCTGATAAGTTCCCGTAATTTCTATTGAAGGTGTGTATCTTTGTCAAGCCTGTAATGATGGGCTAAAATATAATAATAAAAAAATTATGAGTGTAGTCCAACCACTCAGCAACTTTGTGGCGAACTGTGCAAATGGTACTTGACAATCAACAGAATGCAGAAACTTCATTTTTAGGCAATTATTTCCTTGATATAGTCGAATTCTTGATAATATTCACTCAATTTCAAGGCTCGTTCGGACGTGTCGAAAAGCTTATAGGACATCTTCGGATAGTTTTGCTCTTGATAATCGGAGATATTTGTAGATGTCAGCTCTTCGACACGCCCGAACGAGCCCTGTAAATGCATGAACATCAGAAGGATTCTGCTATATCGAGGGAGTAAACAGCCTATAAATTCAGTATTTGTATTCTGTACATCGTCGCATACTATTCATCTACTTCAACCATGAAATTGATGAATGGTTGAACTAAGTTTAGAATTCTCAGAGCTCCAAATACTTGATCATCGTTCTTAGGTTGTGGGAGAATATTAGTCAAGATCTCATTAGTATATTTTAGCCTATCATAATGGGTTTGAGAAAAATATACGCCTTGAAAATATATTACGGGAATTTGTTAGAGGAAATTGTGCTTAGAAAAGATAACCGCATTTTCTATACAGTATATTAGAAGTTCGTAGAGTTGGTGGTATGATTTTGCACGTGATGATTAATATGAAAAACGTAGGGAGTTGGTTTGAATCATCAACAGGGTACATGGATACCCAAACGAATTAGTGGTAGACAGAGGGTTAAGAGACCATTTCAAAAGTCTCTGCAAGCATATGGAGACCTGGACAATTACATTTTTCAACTATATGATGTTACATCGGCTTCTCTTTAATAATAAAACTAACAAATATTTGAGCATTACTGATAATGGCATGTTCAAAGATTGAATCCGCCAATCAGATCTAATGAATTGATGAAAGTATATAGATTTAGCTAGTACAATTATCATACAAGGAAGCTGCTCCTCCTGCGGTGAAATGCCCAAAAATATAATTTGAACGGGATAAGATCATTATTATACATTCCTCAATTAAACATGATTATGTCCTTTTATTTGATTAAAATTATTCTTGAGCTCTATATGAAGAATAACGTTACATGCCGGAGGATACATGAACAAGTTAAGCGGGTGCTGAATTTATTATTGAAGCGGTGAAAGCAATGAAAGACCTTGGATCTAACTACTACAAAGGTACGTTTTATACTAAATTAACATGCTCTGTTAAGACAAAATACCTAATAAGTTTTTATATTTATTTTATAAATTATAGCTAGGATGATATTTGTGTGTGCTGTTGTTGGTGCAACCATATTCCTTGTTAGATTAATGATACAGTTTTAATTATGTAGTCAAAGGCAGCTATGAAACCACCAGCCTCCAAATCAACCCCGATCTAATTCTATTGGTGCACAGGCTTTTGTCCAAGCTTCATCATTCTAACACAGATTAGAAAGAAATTTGAGCCGGTGATAGGAATAAAACAAGCTCCACATTTTCCAATTTTAATGTGATCCAATTGTTTCCTCTTTCAAAGCTGGAAACATCAGTAGTGAACTTTCATTGCCAATAAATACCTGCAATGAATTTCTGATGTTTAGGGTCTGTAGTTATACACCATGCGATATTTATATGAGACCATCTATGGTGTCTTTCCCGCTTTCAACTTGATACTTTAGCACCTGATGGAAAACCTCTAAAATTACATTGAATAGTGAGTCCTTAGTGGAATATTCAGGGAGCTAGTTTGAACGAACAGGCTGTGTGGCATGTACTCGGAAACATCCATAAAGCTCTATAGTGTGTTTTCTTTGTCATTCATAGGTGGCATAATTGGACTAATACTCGCTCTGCATCAGTCTGAATTCATATTGCTTTTGCCCTCAGTCATGTGTTGGAATTTTATGGGTGCTCACAGGAAAATTGGTGGTGTAGTTTGGAGAATATGGAGGTAATAAGATGGATGTAGAAGGAGCTTTATATTGTCAACATGAAAAATACATATACACACCAGTCGTAGAAAATGCATCTCTTAATCTCTCATGCTCATATCTTTTGTCTTCGTATCTCTATATACGCATGTCCATCACATGCTATCCCATTTTCATAGAAGATGCATGGCAGCATAATCCACCGCCTCTCTTCTTCTTTCTTTTTTTCCCCTAATTATCTCTAATATTATCCTAAACTAAGACATAAGTCTAAATAATCTTAAGGTTTAAGTAAACTTAATCAAGAAGTAATGAATAGTTCAATTTGAATCTTACTTCTAGGATTCAATGAATTTGAATTTTCTGAGACATTCTAGAATTACTTCCATGTGAAGTAATTAATAAATTGAACTTTGTTTCTCTAAGTGTTTCTAGAATTACTTCTATGTGAAGTAATTATCCAAATTGTAAATTATATTTTTAACTCATGAATTGAACTCTTTATGCTTACTTCTTGATAAAAATTACTTCTTGGTTAAGTTTACTTAAACTTTAAGACGATTTAGTCTTATCTCTAAATTTAGGATAATGTTAGAGATAATTAAAGAAAAAAAATGAGCATGAGAGATTGAGAGACTCATTTTCTATGAGTCAATAGATATATGGAGAGTATGAAGAAAAAGGATGAGCATGGGAGATTGAGAGACTCATTTCCTACGAGTGGTGTGTATATATATTTTTCTTGTTAGCAATATAAACCTCCTTTTACATTTTATTACCTCCATATTCTCCAAATTATACCATCAACTTTTCCGTGAGCACCCATAAAATTCCAACATCATGTTCCTTAATTTTTAGACCTTTAGTCAGACAAAACTTACTGCAATTACCGAGTTGAAGAGATTCTATCACACTGATCAAATTGAATCCATATGAAATCTGAATTACTTATCTTCGTACATGTACAACAAGGTTAGTTTTAACTGAGACTATTTATCAAGTTGGTAACACCCACAATGCCAATCTGATAGAATGGTTGCAAGAACCAGCTAGTAGAGATTGAACGAACTGACAATTATCTGTTGCAGATTGTGAAACCTGAACCGAGAAACTGCTGCTTTAGCATTATGATGAAACAGACCATCTGTTAACCCACCTTCCACGGAATTAAAATCCGGCTGATGAAATTCTGGTTTTCATGTTTATTTGTTTGATATTTTGCTTACAAGCGCCATCTGGTCTTTCCAGGGACGGTGTTCACTAATCTGTCGAGGTAGCAAAGGTGGGAGGATATACTTGAGAGCCTTATTTTCTTTTTTTGGTTTGCACCACTCAGTATCCTCAGGCCAGTCGAAGTGCACCTCGAGACTAATCTGCAGTTGGGCCGGGACACCTGAAAAAATTTCCGTCGATCCATCCAACCTAGGGATCGATTATAGAATTACTCGGGTCTAACGAGAAAACCATTAGGCCAACCTCAGGTTGGTTAAAAAATGCTGATATATTGCTGCCTAGGGTTGATGTTTTTACCTCTCTCAACCCGTTCTAGAACCATTTTAAGACACCAGTGATATTTACCCGACCGATGTTTTTCTCTGCTATCACCTTTTTGTTAACAAGGGTGTTCTATTTAATTTTGTTTTTACAATAATACATGTTGGTTTCGACATCTGACCGACAAAACATAAATGTATACGTACAAATTAAAAAAAAAAGATAAATGTGATAGGTTATACGTTAAAATCATGAAATTTTTTAAACTGAGCAGTTCAATGAATAAACTACCGACGGGAAAATAAGAATCTCAATCACTAACAGATCATATATGAATCAGATAGAAACTAAATGAACACTATGAATCCACAAATATGAATTAGATTAGATATGATCTTGTTTAATTTTGCAAATCATAAAATATGTCTAATATTGTATGTATCAACAACTGTCTTTTGCTGTTGTCGTCTAGACATGCATTATTTTCAGTTGCTTGTCCATTTGTTGTCATTACGCAGATTCTCAATTCTAATGTCCGTTCCCATCCTGTTTGACCTAAACATCTGTCTTCTTCTCCCTTGATGCCTGAACCCGTGACATAGGTGGAACATAAATAGATTCTTCACTCAGTTGAAAAGGAAATAATAATATTAACAACAAAAATAATAATACAAAGCCATGATTTTTGTTGAGATATACATTCCAGAGTTAAAGGATTGAATCCTAGTTTATAAGAGAGTTGATACCACCAATTTATCGACTTAAGATTTTGGATTGGACATGGCCCACTTCTAGTGCCAAATTTTATAGATTTCACGAGAAAGGAGGAGAGTAGAAATATTGACAGAGACAAATGTGGTTAAGCCACAAGCCAAAACCATGGGGATTCTTAACTTTATTAGGACTGATTGATTAAGAATTACACGAGACGACTTGCCTATTTATAGTCTCAGAAAATTAAATAAACTAGGAAACAAGTAATTTAAAATATCGGAATGATATCCAATATGATATGATAAAATCTTATAGATATTAACTAACCTATTTGATCGACACGATCTTATTGATAAATATTCTACTTCCTAAATAATCATAAAATATCTCTAACAATGGATATTTTACATGGTATCAGAGCAGGTTATCATGTGGGCTCACACTATACTAGACCCGAGCGTTAAACTCATAGCCCATAAGTCCAAGACTGGGAGAAAGATGCCCGACTTGTAGTTAGTTGTTGAACACGAGTGTGAAACTCGTAGGATTAACCCCGAGGCTGAAAGAATAATACCTAGCTCGCGGTAAGTAGTATAGTCGGAGGACGGAAGAGAAAGCCTGCCTTGTGGTCAGTTGTCCCCCTTCACTTGAGTATAAATCTCACATCGGAGAGTTAAGGGATTGAAACTTTCTTTATAAAAGAGTTGATACCACCCGCTTATCAACTTAAATTTTTTGGTTGGATATAGGCTCAATATCTTATGAGTTAGGTGGATATTTTATAATTTTTATGTATAACAAACTATATTTTTCAAATATGGATAGTCCAGAGGAATGAGTTTCCATGTACTGGCACAAAACTCTGCTTTATAATCTAGACGTTGAAGGTTTGATACTCACTGTAGGAATTATGTATCATTTTTATTTCTATTTATCTTCTATCATTATATTAAATTTATAGATTTCCCTTATCCCTAGAAAAAAAAATATGGGTGGGTCTAACGTGTGTAGATCAGAAGACATCTAATTTACGATTATTAGTTTTCGTGCTCCGATGGATAGTATTAAGGGGCTCGTTTGGCTTGTTGAAA